>OMMV01067019.1:0-10570 GCA_900302635.1 Chatrabus melanurus
GACGAGGAAGAGATGGAGGATGAAATGAGAGTCCGCTTTTATTGCTTCCCACAGGTTTCCTTTCACGTCCCGTTCGCTGTGCTGGTCTCTTCTGTACAGTTGCAATTAGCTTTCCTGTGTCTACTGAAATGCTCATTTTCACAACTAACTTTCATCCATGTGCTGAGCACAGGTGGACTTTCGGCTTCCGTGTGACGTGGATGCTAAAAATAGCCGAGAAAACGCGCGCGTCGAGATTATAATTCAGTGCGGCCGCGTCAGTTGCGTCCGACGCAGATGCCGACGCTGACGTGAACGCTTGGTGGAAACACTCATGTGGCTCAACATAGAAGTGATTCAAACGCTGACGCGGACGCCGAAGCGGACGCCAACGCAAAAGCTTGGTGGAAACGGGCCCTAAGATACTGCGTAGGGCCGTCAAACCCCCAGGCCTCTGGTAGAAGGCTGGTCTCCTCTCACTGCTATGTCCTTTCACCACTGCTCTTCATCCTTTACACAGATGACTGCACATCCACACAGCCTGTCTGTCACCAGGCGAAGTATGCTGATGGCAAAGTTCTCCTGTCTCTGCTGTCAGGCTCCTCCCAGCACCATGGACCAGCTCTTCAGGAGTTTGTGGAATGGTGTGACAGTGCACACCTGGAACTGAGCGTCAGCAAGACCAAGGACATGGTGGTGACATTTTCCAACAAGCAGAGGGAATGGGCTGCAGCGGTCACCTCCATGATCCATGAAAATCCTGTGGAGCTTGTTGAGGGATATAAATACCTGGGCACAATCTTCAACAACCTTCTGAGGTTCGCCTCCAACACAGAGGAGGTCCTCAGAAAGCGTCAACAGCGTCAGTACCGCCTAAGAAAGCTCAATTCCTTTGGAGTCAGCAAAAACATCCTCCTCACATTCTACTCTTCCTTCAGAGCATCATCACATTCTCCATCACCTGCTGGTTTCATTCCATCACCCTCCACCGCCTGCAGAGCACCTCTGCTGTCTGCTCAAAAATCATCGGCCTGCTTGTCAGGACTCCAACATGTACAGACAGCAGACACACAGACTTACACACAAGATAATCCAGGACCCCTCACACTCTCTTTTTATTCAGCATTTGAGTGGTTGCCTTCAAGATGCAGGCTCTGCTGTCCAGGCTGCAGGACACTGAGGAGAAGAGCAACCTTTGTCCCCCAGGCTGTACAGCTCCTCAACTCCTAGCCCCCCTGATGTCAACCATACATGCATACACCGCCCCACCCCACACACACACTCATGCGGAAGCACACACTCACTCACTTCTCCGCATGGTCATTCATTCATAGATACTCACACACTTCATTCACAGTAACATACATATGCCGAACCCGGACTCTCGAGGCTGCGTCATGATTACTGCTATTGTGTTTTCACTTTGTTTGTACTTTATTGTTCCTATGCACCTTTATACAGTTGTTTACATACCTCTAAATACACACACTATTTCACTTTATTAATCAACTTATTAATATCGCACAACTTTTTAAAACGTCGCTACTTATATATTATCAGGTACATCGATGCTCTCCTTCTGATGCTACTTGTTTTTTGATGCAACTTGTTTTTTTAAACTGTTTTTTGTAAATTTGTTATCCAGTTAATTATCGACCATAAAAGGAAGAAGTGAAGGAAAGGAAAAAGGAAGGGGAAAAAAAGTTTAAGCTGTACTCTGCCTATCCGCACTGCACAGACAGTGTATCATTTTGTACTGCTCTTCGAGACTTGAATTGCTCCTCAGGGATAAATAAAATTTTCTTGAATCTTGAAGGCCAAGGACCCAAGCTTGAAGGTGAAATACATCCACCACCCCACAGAAGATGCGGGGAGGATGAGAAAGGGATTTTTATTTTAATAAAATACAGAGAACACTCAAAAGTCATAAAAGACAATGTGACACATTTCAATAATGACCATTTCTGTCTTCCCTATCATACAAAATATGTTTTTCTAAAGAGATCATGGCCTCCTACCGTAAAATAAAAAAGATTTCTTGTTCCAGTTTCATTTGAAAGTATCACTCTTCATCTTCAAACTAAATGGGCTTAGTAACAAATGTTTCTGCAATAATGTTTTTCCAGTGTTCAGTTTATTGTGGGGTTCCATTTATAGCAGTGTTAGAATAACATTTTAAACACATACCAGCCTTGTCTGAGTGCTACATCTTCAATAAATCAACTTCTAGCCTTTAACTGTCACAATAATCTTTCTTAAAATCAAGAAAATCTTGTTTGAGGTATGTTGTGCTTTTCTGTCTTATGATGTCACCATTTTATTACCTGACAGAAAAGCACAATGAAATAGTTTCTTTCTACATGATGACACGGAAATGTGGCAGCTGATAGTCTTGGTTATAGTACTCAAACAAACAAGCGTTGCAAATTGCTTGTAGGAATCTGTACGGAGAAAAGTTGAGAGGAGTAAGTGATTGCGCTCTCGCCCTTTCATCCCGTCGTGGACAGCAGTAAAGTATTTCAGAGTGTCCCCCACCCAGCCTCGATACCCTTGTGAACCCAACCCCTTATTCTCTGTGTGAGCCAATCATATTTCATTCCCATTCACATTTGTGAAAAGAAAACTCTAAAGGAGTTCACCACACACACACACACACACACACACAGAGTGTGCGGTTGTCGTTGGGAGGGTTTCGCCTAGACCGCAGTGTGAGCTTTGTTCTGTTAAAAGTTGCCATTGAAATATGCAGTCACTATTGAAATATTGTTTTTCTATTGGTGTCGTGACAAAGAGCAGGGAGGGAGCCGGTCCTGTCTCAGTGTGAGTCTGAAGAACCAATGGGCCGTCGAAGACAGCCCAGTGTCTTCGCTCAACAGAGTCAGTGTGCAGAAATAATGCCCATTAGACTTGGTCAATCACGCGCTGCCCTCAATGAAATATGTCCTTTTACTCATTTCATAGCATAATCTACACACGTCACCACGATCAATCATCTCCCCAAAAGATGTCTGCCACAATGAACACCTTTATTTATGATACATTTTTTAAAAAGTAATGGACTCTCATGCAGTGCCGTTTGATCCTGAGAAACATTAACCTGCTGGATTATGGTTCCACGGAATTCTTTGTCATGCTGCTGAAGCTTTTAATTAGCAAATTAAGTTGAATTTCAGTCCCACCACTGGCCACCAATGAAGCTTTGACAGAGTGGAGGCTGATGTTTTCATCGTGGTGAGTGGGCAGTAACTATATGCTAATAGTAGCCAACAAAAACTGACCATGTTGTGGAGCCGCTGAGTGACTCCCACCTGTACAGACAGACTTCATCTTTAAACTAGAAGGAGCACTAATTCAGTCTTTGTGATTCGGTGATACCGTAATATTTGCTTCTGTGTGGCCTTGACATTTGATCAATTCTGCCCAAAATTGACTTGCAGAACATGCCTTCCACCCTATTTAGACCATATTGGACCTAAACTGTTTGAGTTAAACAGTTATAACTTTGGGTTTGACCCTTCAACCTCACCCAAGGGCATACGTCATGTGACCAATAGAAATGTCATATTTGATTTCATATTAATGTTTAATAGAAACAATATCTTTAATCAATTCCTATATATATATATATATATATATATATTCATTGTGCCAAAATATTGACCTTGGCCTGTGACCTTCACTTTTCATTGATTATTCTCAAAATCAAATTACTTTGTCCTTTGCTCAGTCATTCCACCAAGGTTGGTCCAAATTGGATCAGAGTTTGATCTTTCAAGCTCACCCAAGGGCAAAGGTCACGTGACCAATAGAAATGCTATACAGTGGTCCCCCTCTAATAAGGCCAACCCTATTGTCCAGACAAAGTGGCCTTATTAGAGGGGTGGCCTCTTTTGAGGGGGAGGCCACCTGTGGGGTTAATGACATAACTGCATTGTAGGTACAGGTTTCTAAAGGGGTAAAACTTAATAAAACTTTACAGCTCATCTGCAATGTGTGTGTTTTGTTAAGCCAGTTTTATTTCTGTTTTTACTGTTATAAATTTCAATCTAGTTTATTAATTGACTTAAATTTAACACTAAATTTAGCATCATACTAATAAAAATGGGAGTTAAAAAAAAGTTGTGTGAAATGTGAGTAACAAAAAAGCATTCGGAAACAAGTAGAGGCCAGGCCAAATATGGCCCGCGGGGCACGCGTTAGTTACCATGATTCAGGTGCTGCAAGCGGCCGACTAATTAATCTTAAGTCAAAACCATCAGGGCAGCTGATCATCAAAGATTGATACTGTTTTTAAAACGACACTTTGTCTTCAACAAGGCAGATTTCCAAAACATCACGATGCTGTCAGCTGACCTTCCATTAAATAAAATGATTTAAAAAAAATTAGCTGATTAAAACCGTGTGAAATGCAGCCCCACACACACCACTGCTGCCTTGACACGCGGCAGCTCCACGCTCACGTACAGGAAAAAAAATAGCCTCCCGCTCCACTCCTGGAAGTAAGAAATGCGACGATTATAGGATTATATTTGTTATTGGTGTCAGACATTGCGTCCGCTGCGATATGATACAACATCCAACAATTCATGCTGTCTCCAGATCAGGTTGTCCATCATTGTTGCTTGAGAAAACTGCCTAGCGCTCGAGCAAGGAAGACATATCCAATTCCCAACATTGCTTTTAGTTGATTATTTTCAAAATCAAATCACTTTGTCCTTGACTGACCCTCAATCGTTCCACCAAGTTTGGTCCAAATCACATCAAAACTCTGTTATTTTGTTCACACACGGGTGTAAACACAGGACAGAAAACATTATATATATATATAACTATAAAGTAGCTCTGAACAAACCCACCAGGAATACTAAGCTATTTGGGAAAACATTTGTGGACAAATTTGGGAGAAAACTTTGAGAAATGTTTTTGTTTAGTGTTTAGTCATTGTTTTGTCTGATGGACACTGTTCTTTCAGGGATATTCTGTTACATTTTCTGTGCTTTTGTCCTGTGAGGGACATTATTTAGGGCCCGGAGACTCTTTCAGTGGTTTTGCTGCTGGCATTGTTGCCATTCGCGGACGTCAAAAGGCCTTTTTTTCCCACATCTATTCTTCTTCACCGGCTTGCAATAATACCAGCGAGGAGTCGACAATAAATAAGCTTCTTCTCACTGAGTCAACTAGATTAGATTGCATGGGACATCTGTTGAGTGTAGGTGTGGACTTTCTCTCTGGTTTCTCACCATGTGATAAAAGACGTCCTTAGGAGGTGCCTGTAGGGTTTTTACCTTTTATTTGTGCAGCTTTACTTTTGCCGCTCCACCTCCACCCTCTCTATTGACCACTGAGAAAGCTTTCCGCTGCATCGACTCGAGCACACTCGGTGCGGCTGACATTATTATTATTTTACTGCACACCATTTGATGTGTGTGCAATTACAATGTCAGTTGTGGTATTGTGCTCTGCTGAATTGCTTTTGCAGGACACCACATTCCATCATCCTTTTTTACAGACAGCGGCGTCTGACGCAACGTCAACTTTTTGAATCTTTAATGCACTTGTGCAAACACGTCTAAACCACATGGTAACTTTGTAGATTTGTTCGCTGCTCATCTGACACCAGGAAATGTTTAACCCCTATTGTGGAGAGACAAAAGGCTGTTTTAATCCCACTGTGAGAGGCAGCGAGAGGAGGGTGGGGGTGGCAGTGGGTGTGTTGGTGGGACGGTGGGGATTTAGCGAGGGGAATCAGCTCCGTCACTCTCACTGTCACTCAGTTGCACGACACGCATCGAGGAATACACGTATAAGTCGGAATATGTCCTCAGCCAGCTGATTCCCACATTGAGTGGATTAGTACCTGCAGAGATAAAGGTGATGTATTCGCTCATTTGTTAATTAGCCCAGAGTCAGCTGTTCTGTAGAAAGTAGAGTCTGGGATCTCTTTGGAGATCGTTCTCACAGTCGAAGTCAAATGCATTTCCTGTTCTCCTCTTGAAAATATTTTGTCTTCAAGGCTTAAAAAAGGGGTAAATCCAGTTGCCTTTGATTTTGTAATTCTTGCCACAGTGTGTGTTGCAGTCTGAGAATGTGAGGATGCTTTGACTTTGCAGTGAATATTCCCTCTGACAATCATGCCGTGCTGTAGTAGTTAGGCTGTACTTATATCTGCAATCACAGCAGTACATTCTGTTTATTGTACTCTTTACGATGCTGCGTCTCAGCTCGTCTTCAGGGTGATGGCACGAGTGCACAGCTCTGTCTCTCGACCATGCAGATTCATCACAGATGAAGACTGCGTTCCGTGTCCAATTATTTCTCCCATCTGCGGCGGTAATGACGTTTCATTGGGAGCGCGGTATCGTCTCCAGCCACACTCTGCCTCTCATTAAGCGAGAGACGAAAATTACACCCACAGGCCACTGTGCTGGTGCTGAACCCTCTACATCTGAGGACGCACACACATGCACAAATGCACATCATAACAACACCGTCTAGAAGCGATAACGGCATGCTCTCGTTAGAGAAACATGTGACACCTCACTAACTTGTGTTATCTACAGTGAGCCACGCTGACTCTACATGTGGACGTCTCACTTTGCTCAGCTCGTACACACCTGAGTCACGTTTTATACTGCAATTTTGCACAAAACCGTTTGTATGGCTGACGCCTTGTTGAATGGAACATTCCATCTTTCACCTCATAAAAATATTCTTACCACTGCGCTCATAAACATTCATGTTTGCACACTAAATCCTACTCACTGTAGCGTTAACATTTCAACATACCCAAATGGTGCAGCATTGGAACTTGTAAAATCTTCATGTAGTGACACATTAAAAACAACAAACAAATATACTTGGTTTTCATGGTTTTTTTATGTTAAGTCCTATGACCTAGTGACATAAGCATGGACAGACCCATATGTGCCTGATGTGTGACAGATGGAAACATAGTGTATCCTCTTAGAGGATTTTTTTTTTTTTGCCAGTGTACAAACAAAACAGAGAGTAAGCTATAACTAGACAGTTTGATGACATACAGTAATATCAATATTGTAATAAAAGCCTCAAGTTGGGATTTTGGTTTGGAAGAAGAAGTAAGTAAGTCCTGTACAGCCCATCGGACCAGTACTTATCCCTGGAATCAGTAGCGTGAAGCAGATGAGACTCTGCAACATCACAGGTTACTTCCTCACCCAAGGCTAGTACGCATTTACAGCTGGGTGGACTGGGACAATGCAGATGAAGTGACTTGTTTAAGGAGACAGACAGGTAGCCTGAAACACACACCTGGAATTGAACCCTGGTCTACATATTGGTAGTCCAACACCTATCCCACAGAGCCACCTGATTCTACAGTGTCAGGGTGTCGGTTCGGGATGTTGCTTAAATTTGGAGGTTTTTGTTTGCACAGTTAAGTGACGCTTTGCTGACCTTATTTGACTGCTTTAGATGAACGAAATCAAGAAATTCTGGCCCTGTGTGGCCATCACGTCCATATTACTAAATAAACCATGTATTTTTCATTATATTGAGGTACATGGTCCAATGTGTTGTGATTCAATATTTGTGCATCTGATGCATGAACAGTGTTGGGGAATTTAATTTTTTTCACTACTTGTGTAAAGGATTACACTTTTGAAGTGAGAAGTACCATTACAGTTACTGGCAGCATGGCGACCAAGTGGTCAGTGCACTTGTTTCTAAAACAGTAATGTATAGTTGCGTCAGGAAGGGCATCTGGCATTAAAAACTTCTCCCAAATCAACATGCAGATCCATATTAGGTTTGCTGTGGTGACCCAGAGCAAAAAGGGAGAAGCCAAAAGCACTTACTAGTAACATTACAGTTATTGATCTCTGCTGCTATTGTAATGTTTTGGAAGGTGTGCTTGAGTTACTAAGTGCAAAGTCACTCAGCACATGTTACATGAGCGTAAAAACTTGTTTTTGAGACAGTTCACTAAGGACCATTTTCAATTCTAACACATCCTACAGCACATAAATGAACTGCATTTCGAGAGCACTTTTCCAGCTGATGTAGATGCTCAAACCTCAGTGCCTCTCATTCACCCATTCACACACCAATGTCAGCATGCTGCCATGCAAGACGCTCAACTGCACACCAGGAGGAACTTGGAGATTAAGGACCTTGGTCAAGGGCACCTTTGTGCATTTTCCCTATGGAGAATTGAACTGATGATCCTGTGGTCACAAGCCTGCCTTGAAAATCTCCAAGCCACTACCACCATTTAAAGGAGAACCTAGGCCCTATTTAAAGATGTTCCAGGGTTCAACTTTTCACTTGGGACAAAAACAAGTTATTGATTTGGAATGCTCACACTGTCATGGGCTAACTGGTTATACAATGTTAGGCTATGGGGCAAGCTAAAAACCTCATAGTAAACCACTTCTTGTCACCAGTGAATAGTCAAAAATGTGATTAGAAGTGTGCGGTAGCATGACCAAGATCCCTACGGAGGTACCTGTGTGCATGTTGAACTTAGTAAATGTAAAGAAACCTTTAAAGAAATTTCCCATTTGGCAACACTGCTCTCTACTAAATCTATCCAAGTTGGTCATCAATGAGGGTCTCAGTCTTCTGCTTACAACAGGAATGAGAAGCTTTGAGGCCCCATTGGCTTCCATGGTGTAGCTGCATAGCCCTTGACAGCGTTGGGTCTCTCTGTACCGCCGTTTTTCGGTATAGATTTCATTCTGCCAAATCTTTGTACCGCGAGCCTGTCCGTGCATTGCTCGACAGCTGTGAAACATCTGATTACACCTGAGATTTCTGAATACAACAAACCTACAAAATGACCTTTCCACATCCTGTTGGAATAAGCTGAAGCCTGAGTCCATCAAAAGCGACTTCATGATATCGAGCTTGTCAGGCATCCCACCACCCACCTCCGCCCTCGAGCGCCACAGGCGGCCGTTGTGCTCTAAGACTGGAACTCTGCAGTACCAGAAAATTTTTCTTTTATTTTTGATTGAGCACATTTCATGCATTACTGCCAATTTCTTGGTAATCCTAGTTTTAAAAATATTTTGATAACATAATACTTGTAAATAACGTTACATTATTGTGTGATGTGCACTGTAACATCCTAATCAAAGCGCACATATTTACAATCGCTAGGATAAATGTGCAAATAGACTCTGAAAAAATGGCAGTAATGATGCTGAAATGCATTTTACAGACCTGTGTCCAACGCAGCCATGCTGCTCTGTGTACACCTGATCCTGTCAGATTTCAGAAGTAAAGCAGAGTAAGTCCTGATCAGTACTTGGCTGGGAGACCACTTGGGAACACCAGGGGCTGTGTGTGTTTCTCCATGTAGAACTGGAGTTGTGTCAAGAAGGGCATCTGGCATGAAACTTGTGCCAAATCTAAATGCAGATCTGTGGTGACCCTGAATACCCAGGGTCAACTGAAAGAAAAACAACAACAGACCTGTGAGTGGTGTAACGCTGTTTTGATCAGTGACCATGCAAGCTTGAGTGAGAGACAAATATGTGTATATAAATATGAACGAGGCCATGTTTTATTGAGCGCTATAAATTCTACTGTGCACACAAGATGCAACTATTTATGTTTGATTATTTTGTGCCTACAGCATTCCAAGTTGCTACGGGCGCACAGAGAACTGCGATAGAACTTAACACCCTGCGTGAGAGACATTATTAAGTGTTTATGTGGATAACGGCAAACATGGAAGTGCATTTATTGAGCACAGAATAGATTTTGTTTACTTGTGCGCTACCAAAGTTAAGTATTTATTTATGTTGTGCACATGAATTAATCAAACTGTAGGGACAATTTAATTGGTCTGTTGTGTACAGGCAGTAGCATTTGTGATATTTTTCTTTTGCACTCTTTATTTTATGATATTTTACAGATTAAATTATGGACTGTGTGGTTGTGAGGGTTTTCAGTGCTGTATGCATTGTACATGGTGTACAAAATAATGTAGCAAGTAATGTTAAAATGCTGATTTATTGTGAGTGAAATAGTAATTATTTTCTTTTTCAAACTTGAATGAACACAAACATATGACACATATAATGTTTAAGTAGCTACAAATCTCAAAATTGTTAAAATTATAATTTCCTGCTTATAATTAAAGTCTACGATGATTCAAACACAATAACTATGTACAGTGCCGACAAAAAGTATTCGCCCCCTTGGTCTTTTACATATTTAAATTTCTTTATGCCATTAAGAACGCAAAAAATAAATCAGGCTTCTCTATATTAAAATTTCTAAAATTATATTATATTAAAGGGTGCCAATACTTATGCATTTTGGGTTTGACATTTTTATTTAATTTATATCAAGTTGTAGAGATTTGTTCTCAGTTTGAGTTAAAAAAGGATAATTTTAGAAATTTTAATATCGAGAAGCCTGATTTATTTTTTGTGTTCTTAATGGCATAAAGAAATTAAAATATGTAGAAGACCAAGGAGGTGAATACTTATTGTCGGCACTGTATTTGCTTTGAAATCTTATGACTTTCTGAAATTTTAACAATCTCTTGTGCAGCTCATGTCTACATTAAAGTTCTCTGCGGGACTTTTGTGTGCTCGCC
>OMMV01067126.1:0-13373 GCA_900302635.1 Chatrabus melanurus
CGCAAGTTGCCACGTTTGTAAAGGTCCCGCTTGTGCTAATGGAGCGCTGGCTAATACGCTGCTAACATGTTGTGGAATGCCATGCTGTGTTTGAGGTTCACTGCAAAACTGTAAAAAACAGTGAGGAGCGCTTCTGCTGAACGCGGAGTTAAAGCGCGCGTTTCTTTTTTTTTTTTGGCGAACTAATTTAAATACTCAATAATGTAAATTTGCACATCGTTAAAACAACATTCACGATATTATCGTAGACGATATATATCGCCCACCTCTACTGCACACTAGATATAATCTCTTGCGCACCAGATACAAACTAGTGCACACTAGATACAAACTAGTGCACACTAGATAAAAACGTGTGTGCACCAGATACTAACTGGTGTGTATTACTTAGTATCTGGGGTACAACAGATAGTGTCCAGTGAACACTACATACTATCTGATGCTCACTAGAAACTTGGCAAAATAAATCATTTTTGTGCTTGTCCCTTCAGACGCTCTGTGATTTCCCATCAATCCATCAAAGTTAATAATAGCCTGTCTGTAAGATGTACTTGCTATTTTAACAAAGACGATTCTGGATTCTTCATCAGGTTTCATTGTCATCTAATGTCAAACCTGCTATGCTGAGAATTCTGTTTTCGGGATTTTCTGATTTAGGCTTTAGTGTCTCAGAACTGTTCATCTGATTTCGTAAGTTTCAGCTCTGGTGGATTGTCAACAGCTACAGCAGAATACTCCGTCTCAGATATGTTGGAGGCCTCGATGAGGCGCGCCAGCCCCGTCCTGGTGGAGTACTTAAAGATGAAAGCCTTCATGAGGTCATAGCGGTAGTTTCTGTTAATGAAGTTGTAGAGGATGGGGTTGAAGCAGCAGTGGAGCAAAGACAAGCACTGGGTGAGGTGTAAGGCCACGTAGATCACGTTCTCCAGGCTGCAAGTAAGAGGCACCAGGCCCAGCTGAGACAGGGCGTCAACCATGAGGACGCCGTGGTACGGCCCCCAGCAGGCCAGGAACACCACAATGTATGCAAGGATCACCCTGCGGCTTATACGACGCTCCTGTTCTACTGTGGTGGATGAAGCGGAGGAGCGGGTGAATGCCCGGGCCAGCAGGGCGTAGAACACTGCTATAACAGGGAAGGGGAGGACAAAGCCCAGCAGGATGAAGCTCAGCTGCACTCCCACCATCCACTCCCTTGGGTTGTTCTCCGGGTACACTGGCCTGCACAGCATGGTGTCCCCATGCGATGCCTTCACAGTATGCAGAAAGTAGGTGTCTGGCAAGGAGGCCACCAGAGCCAGAAGCCACACCCCTACACATGCACCACGGCGAATTAGTTTGCAGCGCCAGCCTCCCTCGCTGTCTCCATGTTGCGTCACACTTAGATAGCGGTCCACGCTCATGCAGGCCAGAAAGAAGATGCTGCCAAACAGGTTGACGGAAAACAACAGGTGCGTGAGTTTGCACGCTACTTCTCCGAAAGGCCAGTGGCCGTGCTGCGCCAAGGAGCTCACCCACACGGGCAGAGTGACACAGACGCACAGGTCCGCGACTGCCAGGTGAGCGATGTACATGTGCGTCTCGTGGCGAGGGGTGGAGTCTCTTTGTGCCCGGATGTTGACCCAGAGGACCAGGGTGTTGGCAGCCACGCCAACAATAAAGATGAAAGTGTAGAGGACGCACATGGAGTAGAGCAGAGCGCTGCGGTTGAACGCCGTGGTGCACACCATCGCTTCCACGCTCGATATGTTGCCAAAGGGTTCGGAGAGGTTGAGGTCGTCCCATGACGCCCACAGGTCCTCCAGCTCGCTCGTGCTCAGACTCATGTCTTTTCCCTGGGAGAGGCACAGGTACAGACCACTGGGAGTAAACGCACGCCACCTCTCACCGGGACAGATCCTGTAAAAACAAGACACCAGTTCTTCACTTTTCAAGTTTATTTGGATAATATTCTGACTGATTAATGCTCCCACAGTGCCTTAATTTAGTTTTAAATCATTCAGTGTGGACTGCAACTGCACAAACTAATAAATCATACAGCCACTTGTGGTCTGCCACCAGATCCTGAAGAATCCTAATGCGGTTAACTTGTTAAAACATTGCTTTCATGAGTTAGCAGAGACTCTCTGTTATTGGGCCATAAATGTAGAAGTTCTCCATGTTTGATGTGCTGTCAGGGGCCACTTTAAGAAATGTTTACATTAGCCCAACAAGCACAGAGTGCAGATGAGACATGAGGAAATGGGATGGAGAAGTCCAAACAGAATGTATTTCCGGAGCATTCCAAGCATTCCGAGTTATACTGGTCAGAGAGGGAAACCTGATGCCACTTTAAAGAATGTTGCCCCTTTATGAGCTTGCTGTTGTTGCAAAACATTCGTTGTTTTTTTGGAATTGGGCGAGAGAGGCTGTCACCACCTAGAGGACGAAAGAAAAACTTCATCTGATAACATCTGCATCTAATAACGTATGATACATATGTGAACACATAATTGAATTCAGGGCACATACACTCACATGTGCACACA
Source organism: Chatrabus melanurus (assembly GCA_900302635.1). Taxonomy (NCBI): domain Eukaryota; kingdom Metazoa; phylum Chordata; class Actinopteri; order Batrachoidiformes; family Batrachoididae; genus Chatrabus; species Chatrabus melanurus. The sequence goes on from OMMV01067126.1 coordinate 2,529, forward strand.
GCACGAGGTAGCTGAAAGAATATGCAAGATCAGAAGGTAAGCAGTCCAGCGCAGCCAATAAACTGGCATGATTATTAGAACCGACGGGGCCCCGTTCAAACGTCCGAGCAATCTTACACGGCTGGCACTTTTGGCTGTAATGTCTCTCTCGGCTTCATTTGACTGGCAGCTAGGCACGGTGTGAAAGATCAGAGGTGAAAGGTGAGAGATCAAAACTAAAACACGAGCCGGTTAACCCTGAGTGACATGTGCGCCCACGGAGTGAGATGTGTGGAGACATCAGCGGGAGGCTTAGCGCCTGCAAAACTGTCTGATTGCGCTAAGAAAAAAAAAAAACAAGGTCAGCCACCCAGCAGGCAACCGCTGTGTGACAGCACGTCGGAGTGCAAGGAAACGTGAACGCTCCATACATCTGCCGGTGGTGGAGAGCTGAAATAATGAGCCTGTTAATCATTAAGTCGATAAGAATCAGCAGATATTTTCATAACCAGGCAGGTTTTTCCTGTCACAACCTGTCTGCCAAGCAGGTTTTTTAACTGGTTGTATTGTCTTGGTTTTGGTGTCAAAATATTCCCAACATACAAAACTAATTCCTTTCTCCATCACATCACCGTAAATTAAACATTATTCAGCTGTGACTCTTTAGTCTTTACATTGTGCTACATTTCTCTCTTATATATTGTGAAAATAAACGGCACAAACTGCTCACCTCTGAATGAAATATAGCAATGGGTCATTTCATCAGGGTCAAAGGTCAAAACTGAAACGTCTGGTCTTTTTCAGGAAAAATGCTGCATTGGAGCAAATAGAAACTTGGAGTCGCTGAGGAATTTAAAGTGGTAATTTTATACACCTTTTAAAGCTGTAGTCCTTTTTTTTTTTTTTTTTAAAGATTTGTGCCATAAAAAGGATTTTATATAACACCATATAGTATTATTCCTAAATATACAAATAAACTATTCACAATCTTATATCACCAATTCACCTTGTGTGGAAAAAATTACAGCATCAATCCACCATGACACATTGGGAAACACTGTTTCCCAGCATGCCGTTCGAGGGTCAAACGGAACTGCTACGCTAAATATGCTATTATTATTAGCATCGTGGAGCAGAAGAAATGTGATAAGCCTTCAGTTGTGACTCAAAGTGCCAGAGAAACAACATCAAACGAAAGGAGAAAAACACAGCCAATAAACACAGGACACCAGAGATCCTGTTGGGAAGAACACAGAGTAAAATGTGGACATATGTCACATGAAAGGTTTGCTGGATATCTGCTGGACAGGTAAGACACCACTCACACAACTCTGCTGCGTCAGCTGTCAATACTAACATTAGTTGCAGTTTCAGTGTTTTTTACTTGATTTGCCAAAATAAGTCCATAAGGAGACTAACAATTTTTGGTAGCTTTATTCGACTACATGTATGGATTTTTCCTAGTTTTAAGTTGGAAATGCTCAGTTTCCTTCGAATGCAATGTGAATTTCGAACCTTGCATATGCGCTTCCTCCTTCATGTTGTCTGCAAGATCTCACGTAGTGAAATCGCTATATTTGCCATGGAATCCCCCAAAAATAAATAATTTATCAGCAATAAAATTAGCTGTAATAGACCCTATCACATATAGTCACTTACGAACAACGCACTATTGTTTTTGCCCTTTTTACACAAGATTTTCAGACAGCCGTACTTTCGCCTGGTTGTGTTGTAACCCGCACAGTGTTCAGAAAGCGAGCCTTAAAAATACATCTAATAAGTGTAAGCCAGATCGGACAAACTAAGTAACAAATAGTAAATACATGCCCTGCAACACAAACGCATCCCACTGATTTTACTTCTCCTGAAGTTGTACACAACGCGCTGCTGTCCAACGCTGCTTCAGGTTTCACACGGCTTCATATGCTTTGTAGGGTTCGATACTTCCAACTTCTACGAGTTCAATGTGAGGCTCAGTAAACATCCGAAAGCCATCATCACATTTGTGTTTTTTGATTCTTTCATTTGTCCAACCGTAGTCAATAAGCAGGCGAGCACAGACATCGCTGTGTTAACTGTTTCAAAGTTTCGTGTTCGATGTCCGGTTCAGATCGTGAACAGAGCCGTACACTGTAGTCACCCGCGATCGCTTCCTTGCCGAGCCTTCATGGTCACACTCTTCCAAAATTGGATAAACTTGCGCGGCTTTCTCGTAGACACATGTAGAAATAAAATGCAGTTGCCAGGTGCCGCGAAGCGAAACAGTTCACTGCATGAAAGTGACCAGAAATTCAGCTGTCTGCCAAAAACTCCGGATGTTGACGACACAATGCATTCTGGGTCGATTTTTGCCTATATGCCATAAGGTCTATTTTTGTGGTACACCACAGAAAAAAAGCACATTATAATAACTGCATTCCAACACAAAGTAGATTTTCTCAATTTTGTGAAAACTCGAAAGGGATTCCACTTTTAAGCAAGCGGGTACAGTACAGACCACCAGGTGTCTTAAGCACTTTTCTCATATGAAGTTTGTACATTTATTTCGACCCGGCATTGACAGAGATTTAACTTTCACACTTGAGTTTTTGTTATGTAAAATGTCTCTATTCACACATATTGCAGATCTAGTTTTGCGGATCTAGTCTCTGAAATGTTGTGATCACGCTCATGTCAACAGGGAGACTTGTGCCGTCTGTGCTCACTCTCCTGTCGAACAGAGTCAGAAAGTGCTGGGCACAGCATGCAGTGCACAAACAGCAATCAATAAAAGAAACATTACCGTCGGATGGTGCACATATGAAGTCAAAAGATTAATGAAGAAGTCCGCACAACTGTACGCTGTGTAATTTGTTTGAGAGAGAGAGACAGAGAGAGAGAAAGAGACTACATCAAAATTGTGTGAAATTCTATGAAAACAAGAAACTTTTTATAATACGGTGTCACTTTTTATGAACATTTTTCATTACAATGTCCAACATTCTTGAAAGTAATACATCTTTTTTCATCTATAAGCAGTGCAGCAGCATTCTGTATTTGTTAAGTTGGGAGTGGGAAGAAAGAGGGATCAAATGTTGTGTGTCAGTCACGTTGTGTTTTGTTCACACATAACACCAGAACAGAACATTCCCAGAGGATACATGGCTTTCAGTCCATGTGTGACACATAAAGACACACTGAAGTTTACAACTAAAAATACTGCACAGACACTGAAGTGCATCCAAAAATAAATAAATAAAAACTCAAGTCCATAAAAAGCAATAATAATCAACCTGTTTCTGTGCCTGTTGCTTTAAATGAAAAGGAGCTGTTTGCCACGCCCTCTCTCGACTTGCAAGCAGAAGTTCAAGTATGGACTTTTGCTTCCAACATGGAAGCTTCTAAATGCACAGTAACAGACTTCTGGGATTTTGAGGCTGCTTAATGAACACGTAGCTGTAAAAGGTAGATTAAAAAAAAAATTAAAAACACTTGCACAGTATGACCTCCTTAAGTCCAAAAATCTGCTCTCTCACTTCAGTGGTTACTGAGATATGTGCAGTTGGTGAATTTAGCTGTTTTTGCCCGTTACCAAGGTAACACTTTAGTTCATGACAATATGTTCTATTAGAGTCTATATAAAGTTGTATCTTGCAAATAATTTGACACCAAATTTAAGAGAGAAAGAGATATGGAATAATGTCAACAAACAGGATGGGCAAGCAGAATATAGTCCACTACACTTTCATTTTTTTTGGTTGATAGTTGCAATTAATTAAGTTATTGCTACAAGTAAGTTCTTTCGGCTTCTCCCAATTTTAACTCGGGGTCGCCACAGCAGATCCAATTTTGATCTGCATGTTGATTTGGCACAAGTTTTACACCGGATGCCCTTCCTGACTCAACTCCACATTACATGTCGAATGGGTAGGGCTGACCTTGAACCGGGAACCTAAGTTATTGCTATGATGATGATTATTATTATTATTATTACTGCCTTAAACACACCAAAGTGAGTGTTTCTAACTTTTTACATGGTAGAATTAGCGGTGAGCAGCAGCACCGCTGTTCTAACACTGGTGCTTTTGTTATACTACTACATGGGTCAGAGCAGCTTTTGATCCACTTTCTAAGCAGATGATTTGGTGGAAAAATGATAATATTCAAAAGATGACAGTATGATTACAGCAACATGCTCACTAAGAATGAGCTTCTCTGTTTCATATCACCATAAACGAAAGAAGCGTTTTGGAGTTCTGAATGATTGCTCAAACAAAATAAGCAATTTAGCAACATTACTTTTGGCTTTTGCAAGTTTTAATGAGCATTCGCTCCTACGTTCTGGCATTTTATAGACTAAAATCATTAATTGCATTTAATAACAAAGTTGCAGCTCTTTAATACAGTATGAGTTGTGTTTGTTACATACACATTTGATCATTGTCACAAAGTTGCAGGAGTCAACGAATTAAACGCCACAAAAATGACAAGCATGCAGGTCTGCTTTTACTGTTTAGCTCTGATCAAGCTGCTTACATGAAAACCTTCACATTTAATTCCAGGTTTAATTAATTTGTGACACCAGGGAATGGCATTCTTTCTTATAGAGGGATTTTCTGTGCTGAGATAATCCCTCACAATGGCCTCTGTTTAATTCCCTTATATTATATGGAAAATACCTGGAGGTGCCAGGTAGCCCCCACAGGCTTCAAGCTCATTAACCCTTCAACACCCACACCATCTGATAACAGACACATGCACTCCATCACTGTCTCTCTCTCTCTCTCACACACACACACACATCCAGTCTCTTTTGTTACTCAATACACAGAACGACATAAAGAGCAACTGAAAGACATTTTTTCATGTGCTAATGGCACAGAGAAAAAGGCTGCAGGTGCACCACGACTGTCTGCAAAAACGTACTCATTATTTGCAGGCTTTTCCCCCTCTGCAGAATAATTGAGCAAGAGATGTGTAGTTGGAATTCCACACCCAGGTGAGGGTTGGGTTCCGACATTCGAACGTACTGTGAATGCGTCTGCAGGTCCACTTCCATTTGCGATTATCCCCTTAAATGTTACTTCCCCACTTCCTACCTGTGCCAAATATGAACGATCAACGATCAATTTCAAATTAAGGCAAATGTGACAACAACCCCCCCCCCCCCAAAAAAACACTGCTCTTTTCCTCCTCCATTTGCAATATGGCTGTTCAAGGACCACAATGGAAATAAGCGCTTGTGCTTTATTGTGTTAATTTTATCATGTTATTGTATATATTTTATACAATGTCATTTTAATAATGAATAAATAGAAGATAAAATTTGAATTTTCACTAACTGAAGGTAGAGTTTTAATTCTTAATCAATATTTTGTTTTTTTTAAACTCGCATAAATAAAGTGTCACCTTTGATTCGTAACCCTAGGATATCTTGCACATGCGCAGTTGCAGCTAAGCGCTCACTGTATCATATTTTCGAACAGAAACACGATCCAAAATACTAATTAATCTTCGATTTGAGTCTTCAGTGCGGACGCACTTTCAAGGTAAGAAGTTAAGGAACATTTCGGTGGCGCTTAACAGACAAGGGCAAAAGTAATGAAGAAAATGCGGCTCTCTCTTTTAACACCGAACCAAAAAGGTTCTCGAAGAACTCTGAGCACTTCGTACAATTAAAGGCTCGCATGTGGACACCAGAGTTGGAGTCTGAAGCGAACTTTTCTTATCAGTTTTGCAGTAGCCCGAGTGAAAAGACTAATAATGCAAGCAAAGTGCCTGAGATAAGCACAAAAACACAAACTATAAAATATTAAGTAGACATAGTAAATGTAACGCGCGCGCGCATCCACTAGCTAAGAGTTTTAAGCTCTGCTAATGTTTAACAGGTCGTAAAAGATTCCCTCCTCCCGTGTTTTCATATAAGCGCTGATTTCTGCCGCTTTTCCAAACGTTAGAACGTCAAACCTCCGCCACACGTTGGTTCCTTTTAGCGGCTTACCTGTTTCTAAAGTCGTCCTCGCTGTGAGTTGTGTGACAGAACGGAACACTTCTGGCCCAGTTTCGCTGATGAGGAGTAAAGTGTCGCTCCTCAGCCTCCGTCTCCTCCTCCTCTGTGTCTGAGCCTGTTTCTCCTCCTGCACTTGCTGATACTTTGAGGAGTTACGCCTCCAGGGCTGGTCCTAAAGCCGAGGCACATTAGCAAGAAACGCAAAACATCTCGCAGAGTTTCGGGCAAAAAAAAAAAAAAAAGAATCTAGAGGGACACTCAGGAGAGCGCATACATCTGAGGGAGGGCTGTGCTGCGTTCAAGACAGCTGTAAACTCGGAAAACTCATGTTGGGGAACTTCTGAGTTCTGAAGAGTGTGCGTTCACTTGATCATCTCGTTAAACAACGTGGATGCCCGCAGTAATGTATTTGTGCTTTGATGTTGGTTTTACAAGGAACATGTAAATAAGTTATTACAGCTGACAATATGAATTAATGCAGAAGTATTTGCAAAAAGGCAGTGGGTATTTTATGGTGAACCAGTTGCGCATTATTTTCACTATTTTTGCCAGAACATCCGTTTGACATGCGCCGTGCATAGTTTTTGGACTTGGTAATTTTTGCACATTCTTTGTCGGTGTTCTGTCGAGCTGTGCTACCTAGTGGCTTTGCGCATGCGCAGACCCATATTTCTGAGATCCGATAACATACACTGCACTCTGTTTTCAGCCAAATCCTGTTATTCGACGGCGACGCCATGATTGTAGTTGTTACGATGTCAAGTCGGAAAAATTGGAGCACTGAATTTCCGCCCGAGTTTCCAAGCAAAAAAAAAAGTCCAGACTGAACTTGTGTTCAAATCATTTTGTCTTTGAGTTGGAGCACATAATTTCTCACTTCCTGACCCGTCATGAACGCAGTATTAAATCCAGTGTTGCCAGATTCCCCAAGAAAAACAAGCAGCCGTGGCTGTGAAAACAAGCCCAAAAGAAGTGACTTGGCACGTCATGAAATTGATCAGTTGAACAGAGTTTTTAAAAAATTTGATTTTTTTTTTCATCTTTATGCACATAACCAAAAAGTGCTGCTGCTACTACTACTACTGTTATTGGGGGAGTTGATGGGCTTGAGACCAGAAGATCCTTGGTTCAAATCCTCATCAGACTGGAAAATCACTAAGGGCCCTTGGGCAAGGTCCTTATTCCCCAAGTTGCTCCCGGTGTACAGTTGAGCGCTTTGCATGGCAGCGCACTGACATCAGTGTGTGTGTGCGTGTGTGTGTGTGAATATGAGGCATCATTGTACAGCGCTTTGAGCTTCTGCTTCAGATGGGAAAGCGCTATAGAAATGCACTCCATTTGCTACTACTAATAATAAGAATTTTATTTGTGCAAAAAAAATCCCCATATTTTGTTGGTTTTTGCATTAATGTTAAAAAGTCATAGTCATAATCATACAATCCACCCCCAATAATAACAAATCAACTTTTATGCAAATGTGAAATTTAAATTTACAGCCTATATTTTCTCAAATTTATTTGTTCATTTTAGGCACAAAAAAATCCTGCAGCCATAATCATACTTAAGTTGTTTAAATCCTGTGTGGATTGACTGTTCCACTTGAGAGTGTTTTTTAATCTATTTCTGTTACTGTCTGTTATATAGGAGCATGTGGCTGTATTTGGCTCAGTTGGTCCTGGCACCATTAAACAGCATAGTAAGCTCACGGCTCATTGTGCTATGTGCAGTGAGGCTTGGGTTCAGGCACTGAGGTGGCCAGATGGTGTAGGTTTTGACAGATAAATAATAAAGAATATCGACCTAAATAATGTGTTAATGCAGCGTGTGAGCGACGGAATGTAGAGATATTTGAGTACTCTGATGGAGTTTGATTATTATTATTTGGATGTAGGACACACGCCTGGAATCCCCTAATTTATGAGTTACTTTGCAAAAAAAGTCACTCGTAATAAACACAGTAATAATCAGCATGATAACAGCACTTACTACCTCCACCTACTGACAGATGCCTTTCCCCCCGATGTTTGTGACGTTATAAGACATGAATGATAAAGACAAAGAGAAAATTTATCTCACATGATCAAGAAATTAAAATATACATAAAAGGACAAATATGTAGGCAGAAATGGCTCACTACTACCAATTTAATTAACTCTCCTACTGGACCATCTCCTGACAAAATCTTGATAAATTCACTTCTTTTTTGCAAAACCACACCAACAGACAGGGTGATCACATAACCTCCGCCCCTCCTCTTTGTTCAGCACAGGTATACAGATTGGCGTGGAGGGGGGCGTGCCCTAACCCAACTGGTAACGAACACGGTGAAACAGTAGATCTTCATTCACTCCATTCTAAACCACTTTATAAAAAAATGATTTCCTGCAAACAAAGCAATCATCAAAGGTAAGGTAGAGCACTCAGAGGCTTAGTTCTTAAAAAAAAAAGAAAAAAAGTGACCTTATCCTTTAGGTCGTCCTTCAACTGCTGACATTTGAGCGCACCAAAGTAAAACATCACACAAAGTAGCATCGGCTATCATGTTAGCTAGCCATGCCATGTAAATCTTAACTTCAAATATTATGAAATTCTGTTCTACTGAGATATAAACTGTTGCAAAAACAGGCGGCGGTGATGACGTATCACCATCATACTGACATAGTGAACCTTAAAAACATAATGCAGCCTATTAACAATAATGCACAATTCATATTGACAGTATTGAACCACAAACTGTAAGGGATTTGACCCGTGTTGGACGTGCATGGCCCCAGAGTCACCTAATTACGAAACCAGCCATGCAGAATTCAGATCAACCACATTACTGTCTTTCATTTCCACCCAAAACCAAGATACGTGTTAAAACCAGCACCTCGCAGTGCAGAGGAAACTGAAAACGCCCACTCAATAACGAACAACCAAAAGAGACACAGTCACAATTAACATCATGGTTTAGTTCAACGGACAACCTGAGGCCTTATTTTAGCTCTATTTTTTTTTTCTTTTGGAGTAATAAGTTTTTCTCTTTGGAAAAATGAAGACACATTTTTTTAACAATAATGCATAGCATCAAAATACGAACCTCAGAATCAACCATTATTGGGCCTCATTATTCACTTACATTTCGGGCTCGCTCTATAGAAAGTGGCACAAAGCGTGGCAGGACCCTCATGTGTTAAGTGACAGCTGCTGAAAGCTCACCTGCAGCTCTGGTGGGCTTTTAGCCGCTCCCTCCAGAACAATAACTGCAGAGTCCATGATAAGCGCGGACCCATAAAAAGAACAGAATGTGTTGATTTACTTATTTTTAAAAAATGCTTCAACTGTAAAAACAAGACACACAGTTGAAGTGATTCCTTTAAAGCTACAATGTGGAGAATTTAGTGTCATCGAGTGGTGAGGTTGCAGATTGCATTATGCCATCGCTGGTCATGATTTTGTTTCCCTTCACGTTTTCGCTTCTTTGGCAACGAGGATTCATGCTCCCTTGTCTTCTTTTGTGATAAGCAATATGTACGATCCTACATTTCACAAAAATGAGGGTTCTCAAACTTGTTAGCCTGCACTAGCAACCAGTAGACAGTGTATAGAGGAGCAACCACTAATAATAATAATTTTATTTATATATCACAAACACCAGCAAAGTGCTTCACAGACCAGAACAATTAAAAACAACACACTACCACTAATTAAAAATTAAAATAATTAATAAAAGTATATAAAAACAGAATCAAAACACTAAACAACAAAAATTTCCCACCAACAATTGTACGTAGCTGAGAAAAAGTGTGTTTTCAATCTAGATTTAAAAATGGCGATAGAAGTCGAGTGCCTAATCTCAGCTGGCAGTTTGTTCCACAGCCACAGTGAACAAAATGCAAAAGATCGACCACCTGCTGCTTTCTTCCTATCCTTTGGAACACACAGCAGGCCAGCCCGCTGTGATCCCAAGGCACGCACCGGCACATATGACATATAGGACAGCACACAGCCATGCAAAATCTTATAAGTCAACAACAAATCTTTAAAGGCTGCCCTCATATGCACAGGCAACCAGTGGAGAGATGCCAGCACTGCGGTTATGTGATCAAACTTTCACATTTGAGTCAAAACTTAAGCAGCTGCATTCTGGATCATCTGGAGACCTCTGATGCTTTTAAGTGGTAGATCCAAAAACAAACTAAAAATTTATTCTGGATGACCCAAAAACATGGATCAATGCCTCTGCATCAGCCAAAGACAAAATTGGTCTGATCTTTGCAGTATTTCGCAAATGAAAAAGTACTACTCTTGTCACCTCTCTAATATGTGCATCAAATGAGAGACTGATCAAGAATAACACCAAGATTTCTAACAATCTCACTGTGCTGAATCACACAATCACCCAATGAAAAGGTGAATTCATCGAACATGTTTCTTAGTTTTGGTGGCCCAATGAGCATCATCTCAGTCTTATTTGAGTTGAGAAGTAGAAAGTTAGATGACATATATATACAGCGGGGAAAATAAGTATTGAACGTGTCAACATTTTTCTCAGTAAATATATTTCTGATGGGGCTGTTGTCATGAAATTTTTGTCGGTTGTCGGTAACAACCCAAGTAATCCACACATACAAAGAAATCAAAACATATATGTCCATAAATTAAGTTATGTGTAATAAAGTGAAATGACACAGGGAATAATTATTGAACACATGAAGAAAAGGAGCTGCAAAACGGCATGGAAAGCCAAGAAACCAGCTGAAATCTGTCAATATTTAGAAAGCAATCCTGCCCCCTGTCAGTGCAAATTAATATCAGCTGGTTTAGTCCTAATTGATGGCCTATAAAAGGGTTTCTCATAACAAAGGCATCACACAAGAAGCATCACATGATGG
>OMMV01067127.1:2099-16083 GCA_900302635.1 Chatrabus melanurus
CCGAGGATATTCATCAACTTTAATATTTAATTTTTTTCCCTAGACATGAGATCGTCTCTCTTTCATCTCAGTCTTTTACACTGTGCCACATGCATCACTCTTGTTAATATCTTTAGAACAGTGTTTTTCTGTTCTTTTTCTCTAGATTGTTCCACTTGCTCTTATAAGTGTGAAGTGATTCATTAAAACTTCATGCAGATTTTTTTGTTTGTTTTGTTTTTGCAATGCAGAAGCAGATATTAAACTGTGTGACACTGACATCTAGTGGATGAATGATGGATTTGTCATAAATTGAATTATTCAGGTGCTGTGGTGGCATACAACATTTAGTGCACTTAATTGATGTAATCATATGATTGAATCGTAGTAATTGTTTTGTAACTGTAAAAGATGAAATAAATAAAGCACAATTGGCACACAACGGAACTTGCAGTGAAAATGAATCAAAACACAACTCAAACCCACCTTTAGAATGATCTCGGTCTTGATTCTTGCTGGGTTTAGGGCTCAGTATACGCAGACAGATGGTGCTGGTGAACCTTGAAATCACCATTGCTTACATTATTTCATCTGCCAAATTTATTACCATAAAATTTTCCACCATCTGCCATCTTGCTACCAGGCATTGTGTTTTACTTGGCAACACATATCTATTTTTTTTTTTCAGCCAAAACAACGACAGTTGGAAAATAGTTTCCTGGTTAGTTCAGTATTTGTAGCAAATTCACATAAAAGTTGATTCTTGGGCGTTTTCCTTGAAAAATAAACTGAAATGAATTATAATCATGTTTCAGATTTGTCCCAAATGATAATAAAACCATCATTTAGCCACAAGCACATCTCTGCTTACCCACTGTAGGCTGTTTACATCCATTCTTTTCGGACAGGTAACAGGCCTGGACGTCGGCGCCACCTACTTGTTCAGGGTGCGTGCTGTGAATGATGCAGGAGTGGGTGTGGCCTCGCTGCCCTCTGACCCTGTGGTTGCAAAGGCAGTGTCAGGTAACTTTAACGTTCTCACAATAAGGTCGGCCATTTTTTTCTGAAGTTCAACAACTTCATTTTCACAACACAAATGGAAGTTTTTGTTTGAATTTGTGTTCGTAGCAACACATTTCAAAATGTGATGAAAATTTCACATGGACAGTTTCTCCTGTCAGTTTCTGAAGATTTACTTACTGAATGCGCACCATAAAAATGAGTTCAACTTTGTGAATTGAAGGTTCCCAGGATGTGTCCTGTGTGGTGGATTCAAAATCAGGTGACATCATTCTGTCATTCGAGTCCTGCCAGATGAACGTGGGCTCTCAATTCATCTGGAAGAAAAATTATAAAGAAATCACAGATTTCTCCAAAGGAGTCGTTATTAAGACCGAAGGCAGCACGTAAGAACACACATACGCATGGCTCGGGCTTATAGTAGGACATTGTAAAAAATACATTTTGAAATTTTTGTCTGTTATTATTATTTCTCTGGTTTTAGTTCGAAGCTGATCTTTAAGAGCCCAGACAAAGAGGACTTTGGCACATATTCTGTTTCAGTGACAAACACAGAGGGAGTGTCATCCAGCTATGCAATCTCTGCTGAAGGTAGGATTGACCATGAGACTCCAGTTATTAACCGAGCCCAAACCTTGTCATAATGAGCAGAACTCCATTACTGAACACTAACTATAATGGTTTATCTGAAACAAACTGACGTACCATATTGTTACAAATATGAAACGAGCCCCCCTTTTTCAAGACATGTTTTTGGAAATAGACTTTCTGAAGATGAATTTTTTGTTTGTTTGTTGATTTTTTTTTACACCAAGAAAATGCTTTTATTTGAAATTAATGCTAATAAAAGCACATTTTATGTGAATCCACTCTTTTCTTTTTCAACCGCATACTGACGCACCTGTCTTGGAAGCTCCACTTGTAGGAACACAGTAAACTTTTACAAGGGTTAGCATTTTTAAGACGCTGTTTTTGTTCTCACCGTCTTTAACACCGTTATTTCATGGCCGCTTGAGAGTTATTTGATGACTCTGCTGCATTTATCACTGTGAGCTTAAAGTTTGCATCATAAATTTTCAGTTACACAGGCCCTGTGTTTATATAGCGTTTGTTCCTGGGGGGAAAAGTGCTGTCATGCTTCAACCCAGCGTCTTCATTCAAAAAAAGTACTGCACGTGGGTTTTGTTTGTTTCTATGACACCAATAAATGGCTAACAGCAAGCTTATAATGTATACAGTGACACTGCATACAGTGATTTAAAACCACAACATCGTCAACATTTGGTCTCCATCCAAGTGCTTCCATCAAAAATTCGAGGTGCGGGTCAATTCAGTCCTTTGGGGCACACTTGTTTCATGGATATTTGGCACCACCTAATGTTGTGGATGTATTGATATGTAAAAGTCTAAAGCCTGAATATAAGATGACCCCATATATTTTAGATGGCTTTCCAAAAAAAATAAAAAAAATACATCCAAAAAAACAACAATGGAACAATACTCATTTTAATACAGTTTTATTGAATTGAATCAATCATCAATTTCATTAATCTCTTTATGGTAACAATAAAATGTCTTTCAGGTTTTGAACATTAAAATTTAAATGGCTATACAGCAGCTTACAGTTGGACAAGTACATCACATACACGGAATTAAAAAATGCACAAAATATGTATGACAGTGCAAGGAAGTCATACAGTGTTCATAAATTAATATATTAGAATGTACACTAGCATTTACACTACCATGTAAGTAAAAAAAAATTGCATGACATCAAATGAGTTGAACAATGCTTATGTGTCAACATCAAATGTTCTTTTCTTTGTTTAAATGTTTTCCCACTTTTGTGTGGGGTTAATGTGTATTTGATGGTTTCCACTGTGATTTAATTTTCATTAATGCCGTCAGAGGCGTATGCTCTTGTGATCGCGTTGGTCTCTATGTCACTATGTATGTTAGCAAGCTAGCTTCAGAATGCCTAATCCAACGTTGATCAAACTTAGCAGGTACGTGGGTCTATGGATGGGAAGAAGTGATTTGAATTTGGTTAGGGTCAGTCAACACTCAAGGTCAGAGGTCAAAGTCTAATTTCTGACCCCATGCTAATATATAGGAAAATAGCTAATTTCACGGAAATGAGGTCAGATATTTTATTGTTAGTGAACTTGACTGTTTCAAAGCCCATTTAACATTTTCTCTACAAGCCTGATACTTTGAAATGTGGGCGCGGTGTCGCTGTGCTCTCTGACCACTTTTGATTTAGTTCTTTTTTAAAGCCTTCTTGATGCTAACCCTTCCTGATTTTATGTTTTATTTGAGTTTGATACCAGGACAAGTTCTGGGTTTGGTGTGTTGATAACAACACTTGATCAGGAATAGTCATGGATCAAACTACCAACCTTCTGTTGAATGAACAATACTGTACACTGACTACCTGAGCTACAGTCATCTGTATCATTCTGTGTTAACTTTAAGTACTGACAGTAAAAGATTCTCTGTTGCAAAATTTTATTACATTTTTCTGTCATTGCACCATCTTTTCCTCAAACTTAAAATAACAGAGCCAGGTAGCCCAGTGGATAGGAGTTGGGTTACCTGGGTTCAGTTCCCAGTCACACTAATTATTTTCACTGCATTGTCTCAGTCCAACCAGCTGTAAATGGGTACCAACATTGGCTGGGGAAATAACCCATGATGGACTGGTGTCCCATCCAGCAGGAGTTGTAGAATGTCATCCGCTTTATGCTCTGGAATCCAGGGATAAGCACCGGCACCAATGGACTTACTTCTTCTTCATTATCCCATTCAGTCTAAATTTAGCTTTCAGTTTATCTCACTCTAAGGATAGTTTCCTAGAGGAGTTTAAGAATAGTCATTTGGGTCCATTTTGAGGTTTTTTAACTCCACTGACTCACAATGAATTGTTATCTATTTTTGTATTTTGCTTAATCTTTATTTCGTTACGTAACTGTTTTGATTTTCCACCTCTGAGATCACACTTTGTTTGGTACCATTAAAAAGTACTTTGGTCGTAATCTCATAGAAAGTAAGGCGACCATTTTAAAAATTCTGCATCAAGTGTGTGGTAACCTATATTTCCTTAAGGCGAGGGCTGAATTCATTTTCTCTTTTTCAGAGATGGCAAAGATGGTGGAACTCAGCTATGATATCCGGCACCCAAGTAGGTAGTTCTCCCTTTCTCGTTCCGTCTCATAAACTCTATCTTGTGCCTTTTTAATCTTTAAATCTCCATTCTCTCACACATTTCATCTTTATTTGGTCTAACACAATCTTCTCTCTTACCCACAGTTTGTTTCCATCTTTCACAGCATCATTTTCCTTTGTTCTGTCTCTCTTTGAACTTTTTAGATTTCTCTTTTTTATTTGATCCAAAATGTCTTACCTGCTTTTGCATCACCTGAATAAATACGATTCATCTTTTCTTTTCTTCTGCCTCCCGTCTGACTCCTCTCATGTCCTGTTACCAAGACCTTAACACATGTTTTAGTAATTAATAAACAAACTTATTCGTTTTTTGACGTAATACATGTTTCTTCTCTCTTCTTTAGTCATCCCTCTAAAGTCAGAGTTGGCCTACAAGATTTTGGAGAGAGGCAGAATGAGGTTCTGGCTGCAGGCTGAAGAGATTTCTTCCAACGTCACCTACAAGTTCTTTGCCAACAACAAGGAACTTTCTGGAGCGAGTGTAAGATGTATTTTAATTTTAGGTATGGTTGTAGGTTTGGAAAATATCAAAAAAAAGAGCGTCTGGGCAAAACAACTCGAAACTTGCACTCTAAAAAATGTAATGCTGTATTTACTTAATCTAGTTATGTCAACATAATAATAATCTACTTTCAGCTTCTCTCAATTTCTACTTGGGGTCGCCACAGCAGATCCCACATGGATCTGCATGTAGATTTGGCGCAAGTTCTACGCCGGATGCCCTTCCTGACGTAACTCCACATTACATTGAGAATGGGCAGGGGGTGGGGTTTGAACTGGGAACCTTCCGCACTGAAAGCGGTCGCACTAACCGCAATTTACTTTTCCCATCGAAACAAATACGTTTTGTGGGTCTGGTTGACAAGGTTTGGTTGACATAACTAGATTAAGTACATATTGCATTTCATTTCTTAGAGTGTGTCATTTATTGAGTTATCCATTAACTGAAGGGTTGTTAGTTTGATCCCTGGCTACATTTTTTTTTTTTTTTGCAAATGTGTCTTTATGCAAGACATTGAACCACAATTTGTTGTCAGCTCACAGGCCAGCACACCATGCAGTGCTATATGTACTTCGTGTTTGTGCATGGGCAAATGTAAAGGCAGTCTACTATTGCCAATTTTGGCCCCACCCTCTGTCCCGATTTCAAAATTGAGGAACTCGGGCCCGATTTAAAAAAAAAAAAAAAATAGTAGGCAAAATTTGTATTACCTACTGTATGACCGCTTACATATGAGTGTAACCGAATAGTGCAGAATACGCCTGAGTACGTATGTTTCGCATTACACGATTGTTGCACAAAGCGCTACTTCTGCATTTTTCCGACACTTTTCCAAAAAGCTAAAATATTTCCATTAACATCTCAAAACTGTCCTCTGTTGAAGAGTGCGACATGCTTTTTGTGGTGTTCTTGTTGCGGAGTAGGATCAGAAGGAGGCTTCTGCTCAATGAACGGTAGATCCCGATTACTGCATATTGTACCGACTTCATATACAAGAGTATCACCGGTCTGCACCAGTTAAAGCCGACAATTCACGTTTTGTGGATCACAATTTAACCCGATGTCACAAAATTTTTAAACACATTTAAAACTTTCCCGATTGCTCACAATGTTCTACAATGCAACTTTTACCACAGATTACACCCGTTTTCAGGTCCCAATTGGGTATCGGATTTTTATTTTTATACACAATTGGGTATCAAAAATCAGCAATGGGAGCCCACCCTAAGAGTTCATTTCAAAAGGAAGTTGTTCTGCAATAAACATCTGCAAAATGCATTAAATTGCTAATTTTGTGGTTTGCAACATTACAATAACAACTGTGGCGTTGCAACAGTTGTGATATTGACATCTCTATTTATATATCTTATAGTCATTTAATTTTTATGATAATTTTCAAGTATTCTAAATATATTACATAGATATAGTGAGTGTTTTAATAGCTGTCTGAGATACTGTAAATGAAAATAACACAATTTTATTATGAAGTAGAACGAACACATAGGGCCTGATTTACTAAGATCCCATATAATGTGTACTAAATTGCATGGGCATTCTAAAATTTTGCACGTTGGGTTGGTGAACGTTTTGCGAATGATTTCCTAAGAATAAATGCGCAAATGACAGTGGGTGGTAACATGATGTAGACAGCAGTATGTAAATTAGGCTTTTGTGTGTGTTAATGACCATAAGCGCAAAATGAAATTCAATCAGTCACTTGCAGGTATGCGCAAAATAAGACGAACACATACATTTTAACTGTAAATGTTATTTATTGAACATTTATCAAATCGAAAATAAATATGCCTTGAAAATGGTTTGTCTGCTATTTCATGGGGGTGTGCATCGAGTGGCATGAACCTGAATTCAGCACCGCTGCCATGGAAATCCCCCACCCCCTCCTCAAATAAAGCTTATTTTGATTTTATTCATTTGAGTTACCTTGCTGTAAATAGACTCAGTGTCCATTCCGTGTGTCTGTATACTGTGGTTAGCTAGAATATCCTGAATAAATATATTTATTATTATTTTTATTAATATTATTATTAAACTGTTGGTTTAAGGCGACGATCTGCAAATGTGTGTTCCCATGATAGAGGTGCTGTTTCATAACACGGGTACCGACTCCAGTGTTAATATATTCTCTTCGCATTCACATAACTGGAGAGGACGTGACATAGAATGAGAATTATAACAATTTGTGTACATTTTATTTGTAGGTGGAGCTGTCCACTGGACGGGTGCTGGAACAGCATTTTCTGCTGTGTGTGTTTGCAATCCACACTGGGTCACCCTGCTTTCAAACGTGCAAAATACAGATGCTATCACACTCCCCTGAAATTGCTTACTGGCTTGATAAATCACATTGGGTGTGCTAAGTTAACCTATTTGCATGCTCACCATCCAGTATTTTGCGCACTCGGGTAGACACGCCCGGCAAACATATTAAATGGTCAATTTGTTATTTTGCTCATTTGAAAGACGCAATCCTCAGTGCGCACCATTAGTAGATCAGGTTGCACATGTATTTGTAGGTGATATGGAGTTTGCAAATGTTTTTATACACACAAACCTTTAGGAAATCAGGCCCATACAATAATAATAAAAAGGAAGCAAGAATACACACCTGCTGGTAACATATTGTATACTAGAGCATTCAGTTGGCTTAGTGTTGGCTTGATCCCTTTGGGAGATAAATTAGGAGATGTTCATTGACTTGTGTTTGTGTTCTAATATTGTATTTGGAAAATACAATATCAGAGCAGAATGTAACAATAACTGCATTTTTTTTAAATTTGCATTTTCCATACCAGCCTTTTCTGATTTGGGATTGTATGACTGCCACAATATAATAAATTACAATCATCATCAATACTCTGTTCAGTAAAGTTGGGGATCATTAGAAATTCTTGGTGAAATCCGATGATGCTGAAATTCAAACTTGTCTGAGATACACTCATGTAGGAGTTCCAGTTCAAATTTAGTGAAAATCAGATACATTTTGTTCCAGTTATCATGCGTACAAGAAAGTGTGACCGATACATGCATAAACAGAAGCACACATGGATGGAAGGCAAGTCTACATCCCTCTTCTTGTCTCATGGTCAGTGAAAGATAAAAAGAGACAATTATACCCATTTCTTACATGAAAAATAGAGGACACCATGTTGAATCAAACTCAGTTCAGTTAGGAATTCTTATGCCTTTGTACTAATGTTGACACACTCAGTCTGCATCCTGACAAAGCAAGAACTAAAACACATCTTATAATTCTCAGAGTAAAGCTGGGCTGAAGCAAGTCATTCTTATCATTTTTGGGATGTTGATTGATGCATGTACAACTCAGCTGTCAGCATAGTAACTCCCGCCTGAAGCACCTGATGAATCATTGCTTGGTTCAGCATCAAGTCTTATAATTCACCTTTAAGTTAGCCTGCCCACTTCTCTCCCTCTGTTTGCAGCCAAACAAGATGGGTCATGATGTCTCCACAGGTGTCATTGAGTTCATCATGGATCATTTCACTGAGGAAAATGAAGGCACATTCACCTGTCAGATCACAGATGGAGGAGGCAAAGCACAGAGCTCACTGGTTCTGATTGGAGATGGTAAGAAAATCTGTGATCAGACGTGGCAACTATTCTTCATCTTTATTCTTTCCCTACGCTAAAGAAATCAGGCAAACCACTGCTGCATCTCATGAATAATATTGAACAAAATGAACCATCCATGTGACAAATGCATAAGTGGGTTTAGACTGTAGCATTGATGTGTGAGTAATATTCCAAAATGTATGCATGTTTGGTTTCATAAATGATGATATGGGGAACCAAATAAGATGAAAGAATCGATACGATGCATCTTTTAATACTGTTTTTATGTGTACTTGCTTGCAGGTTTCAAAGCAGCACTGGCTGAGGCTGATTTCCAGAGGAGAGAGTACATCAGAGTCAAGGAGGGTAAGAAACATAAAACACCATCCATTTTCAAGGTTGGAAGACCTTCAGTTTATATAGCGTGAGGCCATCAACCACAATGTTGCCTTGGAGACGACAAATCTAATAATACCTATCAACTGGACCAATGAGAGCACTACAAAATAACTCAAAATGGACCAATTTCTCACGACTCACTACATGCAAAAAAAGATTTCTAAATTCTAAAGTTCTAAATAATTCTGGAGGTAATAGAGCTCCAAAGTGACTACATTATAGCCCCTTGACAACCACTTGGCTGGCTCGACACAAATAGTTGCTATGGAAAAAATGAATGCCACCACAATAGCCTCATTAGCATTCTACTTTTCTGATGCCCCAACATCACTGCAGTGAGGGGAAAAATCCTACAAATCTGATCATGTGGAAAGTTGTATTATTATTGAAGTGCGAAGAATTGTGCGAGCTACTCTAAATTGACCGTAGGTGTGAGCGAGAGAGTGAATATGTTTGTCTGTCTCTATGTGACCCTGCGATGGGCTGGCGGCCTGTCCAGGGTGTACCCCGCCTCTCGCCCAATGTCCGCTGGATTAGGCTCCAGGCCCCCGTGACCCTTAATTGGAATAAGTGGGTATAGAAAATGAATTGTGCGTGCTAGCATGAAAGAAAGAAGTTACAACGTTGTGGTAAGTGTTGCTATCCTCCATTGTGTTATGTCGTTGCAGGCGCTGAAGTTATACCCGCCCACACCTGTGTTGCTTTGAGTGAAAGCTAAATGCTGAAGCAGAAATGACTAGAACTGTGTGAATATTGTGGCGTTGGCCTGCATCTGACTGTGGCTTGTTGTATAATTTTTCACATTATTGATTTAAATATTTCTATATTTATATTTTGATCTGTAAATCATACACAATCAGGGAGTAGACTGATCCCATGGTAATAGTGCCCACAGCCAGAGCTCCTGTGTACCAGGCATAATCGCAGTGTAACTCTGCTGTAAAATGGCGTAAAACCAGCGTAACCCCAATGTAAAACCAGCAAAAACCTGGTATAGGAGGGTTTCTGCTTTGCGGTGGAGTTTACAAGTGCTCTGGGCATGAACTGAGCTGAAATTCTATCACCAAACTGACGATTCATCCAATATATAAATATATGCCAATAACTCACCTTATTTGTTTAATCCATCACTGCTGTACACAAGGTTGGCAAAAAAGTCCGCACATTGTACCCAGATTGGTCTTCAAGAGCAGCTCTTTTGAAAAGATAGTGTAGAACCAGGTCAAACCTTGTCACAGATACATGACGTCGCACTTCAGAGCTCTATACTGTAAGTGCATTTAACAATTCCAGTACAATTTTGCATTATGAGTTTTAAAATAACTTAATAGCACACACAAGTCTTAATATCTGCTTTATGGTTGTGTTTCTCGCTCTATCTATGTCAGGTCCCCACTTCAGCGAGTTCCTGTCACTTCACGTTGGAGATGACTGCTCTGTCACACTCGTCTGCAAGGTACGCATAGCCAAATTCAATAATTAGTGAGTATTTGGCTTTTAAACAAAATGGCACTCTGACTAATAACACAATCGATAGCCAGTTTTCAGGATGCAGTTTAATTATAAAAATAAGGTGGTTTGGAGCGCACAAAAGCTAAAGATCTGGTTAACTGAAGTTATTCAGTCAATCACTTGGGGAATGTTACAAGTGACTGTACACAACAATCATGAGCCTCATTCATTTTGCAAAAAGTCTTCATTCTCAGTTTGCATGAATGAGCTGATACATCTGTGAATCACTGATTTGTATGTTGCAATAAAATGTAAAATCTATAGGTATACTATCAGCATAGGACTCCATTTTTTGCAGCCTGTGCTGTTTTAGTGCTGTTATTGGTTGGTATGACTGCCAGCTGTCAACTCTCTTCACCACACCTCCTGTCTTCAGCCTCTTTCGCTCTGCAGCTACGAACAGCTCTCAGCAATAATCTAATTGTGGATGCTGTTTTAAAGACTGAACTCACCCGTAGCTCCTTATCACTCCCTTGTTTCCAGTCCTCACTCCCTGCTCAGAAAAATCCTGTGACTATTTTCTTCATGCTCAGGTTGGTAATTTAAGATCTTCTACTTGTGTATAGGTATCTTGTCCTGACCATTTGTCCCCCATCTGTCATTACACATTGGCAAGTGCCGTGACCCAGCAGATGCTTTGAGTTTCTTAATTTTAGCTGTGTACAGAATATATTTTCCTTGATGTAAAAACTCTTCACAGATTCTAATAGGTTTCATGACCTATTAAAATTTGTGAGCCAGTCAGCTGGCTCTTTGTGTGGCAGCACCCTACCTGTGTCAACCCTACTTCTGATCTCTGCTTCGGATCCAGGCAAGTCTCAGAGCAATGACTCAGTCCAGAACTGTTTTACATCCAAAGTCCAAGTCCAAGGTCCAAGCACTGTCAGCTGGAGGTCATTCCAAGACCTTAAGGATGGAGGCACATTCTACTAGTCCTGTTCTGTTTTCTGTTTTTGAAACAACATAGTCCACCAGTTCTGTTTGATTTCCTGATCAAGTTCCTGTTACTGAGGTGAGGTGTAGGTTCCGTCAGCAACTTTGGTGTTGCTGAGGGAACCTACAAGACCTGTTCAAGTTTGTGTCCCTGGGGCAGTCAAGTCCAGTGCTTCTGTTTCTAAAGCTGTAAAGCCATCCAGTCCCGTTCTTGCATTAATGCAGGTTGCACATCCTGATCTGTGTTGAGTTTTGGTTCCTGCCATGGCAGAGCCCACCAATCATGCTGCTGTGGTAGTGGAGTCTGTCGATTTGGATCCAGTTAGAGTCCCTGTTCCTGTGGCACTGCAGCCCGTTGGCATTGACAATGATTCTGATCCTGTGGGAGCAGAGTCCATTAATCCTAACTATCATCTTGCTGCAGCAGAGTCCGCTGTTACTGAAGAGATGGCTGGTCCTGTAAAAGACTCTGTACGTGTAACAAGATAAAATCCAGATTGATATATGGCTAGTGGGGATTCCCCTTTGGGTAACCTGGCAAAGCATTGGCCTTGTGAGTGAGAAGTATGGTGTTCAAATCCCACTGGGAGCCACAAAGATATGTCACTTGGTTGTTGTTGGCAGGATGTGACAGTTGACCAAATAGTCACAGGTGAAAGTTCCTAATCCTTAAATGTACCTGTAAGTTTGGGAAGATGTCAGAAAATGGTGGGGAGATATATAGCAAGGTGAAATCCAGATTGACTGCACCAGAAGCCATAAAGTTATGTCACTTGTTTACATACATATGGTGATGTCCACCATTTGTGAAGTGGTTTTTGCCATTCTTGACATTGCAATAATGCCCTTTTCTTCTTTGGTGCAGCGTGGTCTGTCTTTCCCGTCAAGGTTTCTTACTGTGAACCAAGGCCTACACTGGGTGTGCCAGTCCAGATGGTGTCCCCCAGATGGTGATTGCCATCTATTTCCTCAAAGATGGCTTTCCCTGGATGATCATTGTCAACAGCTCAAACCCAAGTGGCATCTGCCAGATGGTTGTTATACTTCCAATCTCCAATTCAGAGACTTGTCATCATCTTCGTCTCCAGATTTCTGCACTTTAGCTGGTCTGCAGCCCCACTTCTTCCTGCCGAGTTCTTACCCATCACTTGGCTACCTGTCCCTTACTTTTCTGGATCTGAATGCACCTACTCAGCCTCATCATATCACTTGGACTCTTGAATTTGAATGCCCATACAACTAACCACCATGGAGCCAACCCTCCTGCCTCCCATCACCCACTTGGATCTGACTTCTTTTGGGACATCAGAGCCAAAAAGAATTTGGTACTGATACCTATGTTTTTGAACCATCCACTGTGGTGAAACTGAGCAAAGAGGAGAAGCCAAAATAAAGTACTTTAGTTTTCTACAAAGATGAGGTGAGACACAGCTAAAGTGTGGACTGATAACTGACATTTAAAGGTGGAATTATACATATAAAAAAAGAAGCAAAAAGGTATTTTGTGTCTACCAGGCACTGAAGTTATCAGCCCTGTCATGATTTGATTGCTATTTATTTGTAGCATGCCTCTCCTCAGAAGGTAGAATCTCTTAATTATAATTACCTTAAATTACTTAATGACTGAACCAATGATCAGATGGTAGAAACTGAAGGAGGAAGAAGACTGTTGTGTGAAATTCAGGGAGGAGGTGAGGCAGGCACTGGATGGAGGTGAAGTGATTTTAGACAAGTGGAAAACTACTGCAGATGTGGTGAAAGACCTAGCAAGGCACTGGGTATGACAGCTGGATAGAGGAAGGAAGACAAGGAGACTTGTTGCTGGAATGAAGATTTCCAGGAAAGTATAAGGAGAAAGAATTGGCAAAAAAATTGGGATAGTCGGAGAGATGATGAAAGTCGACAGGAGTACAAGGAGATGCAGCATAAGGTGACAAGAGATGTGCCAAAGGCTAAGGAAAGGGCATATAGCGAGCTGTAGGTTTTTGTGATAAAGGGTACAGATGGAAATGTGCTGACAAGTGAGGACAGTGTGTTGAGAAGGTGGAGGGAGTATTTTGAGGAGCTGATGAATGAAGAAAATTAGAGCGAGAGAAGGCTGGATGATGTTGAATCAGGAAGTGCAACGGATTAGTAAGGATGAAATGAGGACAGCTATGAAGAGGATGAAGAATGGAAAGGCAGTTGGTCCAGACGACATACCAGTGGAGGCGTGGAAGTGTTTAGGAGAGATGGCAGTGGAGTTTTTAACCAGAGTGTTTAATGAAATCTTGGAAAGTGAGAGGATGCCTGATGAGTGGAGAAGAAATGTACTGGTTCTGATTTTTAAGAACAAGGGTGATGTGCAGAGCTGCAGTAACTACAGAGGCATAAAGTTGCTCAGCCACAACATGAAGTTATGGGAGAGTAGTGGAAGCTAGGCTTAGAAAACAAGTGAAGATCTGTGAGCAGCAATATGGTTTCATGACGAAAAAGAGCACTACAGATGCAATGTTTGCTCTGAGATTGCTGATGGAGAAGTACAGAGAAGGCCAGAAGGAGTTGCATTGTGTGTTTGTGGATTTAGAGAAAGCTTATGACAGGGTGCCAAAGGGAAGAGTTGTGGTATTGTATGAGGAAGTCTGGAGTGGCAGAGAAGTATGTGAGGGTGGAGCAGGATAGGTACAAGGATGGTGTGACAGCTGTGAAATGCGCATTAGGAATGACAGATGCATTCAAGGTGAAAGTGGGATTACATCAAGGATCGGCTCTGAGCCCTTTCTTGTTTGCAATGGTGATGGACAGGTTGACGGATGAGATCAGACAGGAGTCGCCATGGACTAT
>OMMV01067159.1:0-18576 GCA_900302635.1 Chatrabus melanurus
CCCTCAGCAACCACGTGGATTTGACAGAGGACAACACAGCAGACAGTTTTTCCACTGTGGGACCTCAAAAGAAGCACAGAAGGGGAAAATAACAGAAAAACCATTAGGGGGAGGGAGGGAAAAGTTTGTGGTCAAGATGCAATGTGATGAAATGTGGATACTGGATGCTCAAGAACAGGGTCTCCAGAAGGTCTTTTCATTTACATGAAAGAAGCTATAACCCGAAATGTAGTATGCAAAGAGGCTCTGGTATTGAAATAATAAAATTATCTTTATCTCATATCATGTGTCAATCAAAGAGTTTTCCTTCCGTCACATTGTGACGGGTAGTCAATGCGCTAGTAACTGAATAAATGAGGGGAGAAATACAACAAATGCACCAATCCAAAGGGTACGAGGGGGTCACTCAGTGGTTTGAAAATGATGTGAATTATATGCTATGACTTTCACAGTCAGCAGATTTTAGCCCAACTGAACACCTGTGAGAGATTATGGACTGACGTGTTAGACAGCACTATCAAAACACCAAAATGAGGGAATGTCTTTTGCATGAATCATGTTCCATCCCTGCAGTAGAGTTCCAGAGGCTTGTAGAATCAATACCAAAGGCACACTGATGCTATTTTGGTGCCGTTCTGCGCACATCCTGTCTGATCTCAGAAGCTAATCAGAGTAGGTCTGGATTAGTACGAGGCTGGGAGAGCACTTAATAACCGCTGGAGCTGCACACGTTTCTCCATGTAGAACTGGAGTTGTGTCAGGAAGGGAATCCAGCATAAAACTTATATATGGTGTTATCTAGAAGAGGCACTCAACCATACAATAGCAGCACAGTGTGTGCCTTGTGGACTCAAGATCTTGAAGGCAGTGGGAGGCACCACTCTGATTGGTTGAATTTATGTTCTGCCCACAACACGCCCCTGACTAGTGAGGAGACTTAATCTAGCCGTTTTGTCCCTAGTGTCCTGGTTTGTGCGGAGATTTTGCCACACCGCCCCCTACTGCCTGCTGAGATAATACTGTGGGGGTCACTTGGATAGGGGTAAAGATGTCTTGACGGGCTAGCCTCTGACTGCAGCCTGCGGGAAGGCGGGGTTGGATATCCAACTACCATCCAAACCTGCTCCTGTCACATACCCTACTGTCTATGTGCAAAAATGAGTACTGCAGATCAGGCTTCCAGGTGCTGCAGAGTCAGCAGAAGAAACACTTTTTTTTGCTATCACCATGCTGTCACCATAAATAATAAAGTTTGAAACTATGAAAGGAAGTATAAGCTACATTTGCACTCCGAGAACACCAGAAACGTTTATTAAAATAATATGAACTTTTTTAATACCTAGAAAAGTCACACATTTTAGATTACAATTAAATTCTGTTCTTGGTAGATTAACCAAAGTTGATGTTTTTAGGATGTGCTGGACTAATGTTAGCTTCATAACATGATGCTTCTTTTAAATGTTGTTGAAAATCATGTACAGTATATCGCTAAGTAGAGTGATGGTTTTTGAACCTGTGTGTGATACTTGAATTTATGACGTTATTTTATGTTGTTTAAAATTGTGTCTGCCGCAAGTAATGCAGTTCAGATTCGAGGAACCAGGGCCTCATTTACAACCGTTGCGCAGACACAAAATGAGACCTAAGAGATGCGCACAAAAATTTTAACGCATACGTTATAATTGATAAAAATAAACTAGATGGCAAAATGTTCGTGCGTGTACGCAAACTGTGACCCATGCGTACGAATATTTTGGAGAGGGTGAGGTGAAGCCAGATAGTCAGAAAAATGTGAGTGGCAGCATTACACATAAAATGATGCCGTGTGCTAGTGAGTCATAAGTTGTACATTTAATTCCATTTAATAACACACATCATATTGATTGTAATGTCTAAATTAAGAACCAACATGCTTCACCATGAGTGAATGGGCGTTACGAATGGTTGGGTTCAAAACTTCTGGTGGACTCTTCGCCGCCACCTCGTGTTGCCACTTTCTGCGTTTATTTTTGTCACCTCACTGCTGTGAGCACACACAAGCACCTCTCGGTTGCCATGATAAGTCCACGTTTCAGGCTTCATGTGTATGATTGAATATTCATGAGGTGTTTTGCATTGACCATTTGTGGTTGAATGTGGGTGTGTGGAGGGCGAGATATGAGGCAGATCCACCTGTGCACAATTCCAGGTAGTGTGTGATTTATAACGAGAACTTTGCTTGCAGGTGTGGATATGAATGGTTTTATGTCAGTTTTTTTGTTCGTATGCATACTTTTAGTATGAATCTTACGCAATGTTTCATAAATGAGGCCTGAGGTGATGGCGTTTGTCTTTAAATTATTTATCATGCTGAAGATTTGTATTTCATACATTTGTGTGTATTATCTTTCACAGTTGCCAGACTCGGTCCTGGACGACATACTTGTTGAGTTGGTCCAGGGGAGTGATGCTGCAGTACTGAAGTTGGCCTCATGTGTTCAAGGTTCAATGCCTTGGTGGGAAGGGCATCCTCCTGGAGCCATGCACACTTTCTGTGTCCTGACAGTAAGGTAAATTATACTGATGACAATCCTTAGGAGGATTACTGTCCATTCTCCTAATTCTCAATATTCTTGTGTGCAGTTTGGAACAAATTCTTGGCAGCTTATCAGGCAGAGTTTTACAAGATATACACGTTGGACATCGGCAGGCAGTGCAACAAGATCTATAAAACCTACATGCCAGGTATTCTCACATTGCTTATTTCAGCAGTTATTTTTGGTTGATAGCTATGTACATATATATAGATAGATGCCTGTTGTCTGTAAGGGTCCAAACACTTCCCCGTGACAACAATTCAACCCCATGCGCTTGTGTCTCTTTTTTTCTTTTGGTCCCACGGGCTGTGTTGGTGAAGGGAAAGAGGCATGAGCTGCAGGCAGTCATATCAGAGGATTCACACCCTGGCTTCTGCAACTTGAGTTAATGAGTCAGAATAGGCGTGTTTCCACCGCAGGAACTCGACCTATAGCCCAGGTCTCATTACGTTTACAGGAACTTCCCCTTCATTGGCCTTCTCAGCCATTGTGTCCCCATTGTGGTGAAGACGCACCGGGCTCACGGTGACAGCAACATCTAATGCTAGTGATGGCTAGCAAGCAAACGTTAACCTTAACGTTAGATGCAAGGCAACATAAAAAAAAGTGTGCTCGCCAGCTATCACGAGCAACTAATGTTAGCGCGCTAGTCAGAAGACAAAAGCAGTAGTAATTCATGCTTTTTTATTTGGCTTCCCACTAAATTGCTTGGTAATACAAACTCTTAAAATATCTGTATTTCATTAATTGTTTACCTGACTGCAGACTTCTTGATTGCCATGTCCTGTCCACTGCAACGTCCGTTATTGAACAAAAAAGCAGTGGGTCTTTTGTCCCCACGTCACTGGCGCACAGAGGTCTGTGGCGCAGTATTCCGTTGGTTTTGCGATCTGAGCCACTTTTATTGCTGTTGTAATCCTGCATCAATTTTCTCTTTTCTCTCGGCAGTGTGTTTAATTCCGCAGGTATTCAGGTCCACTGACGTAGATTTTCGCATTCCTCCTCGAGGATTCGAGTCCTCACTGGACCTCGGTCGTCGCCTGTACCTCCTCGTCAGTCCATCTGCCACCTTTTCTTTCCTTTGTGGTTCTTCTGCTAGTTTCTGCTTACTTTCACAAATGCCGCTTGTGTTGTTGTCACCTCCGTGTGTGTGAGTTCGACCAATCAGCATCGAACCCCGCCCAATGGCATTTCAGGGCTGCTCAGAAGTACATACCCCGCCGCAGGTACTTGCCTGGCCCTGAAAAAGGTTCCGAAAAATCACATTTCAGGGGTGGTCCTTGTGGTGGAGACATGTGCAAAGGTGTCAGACCCCGTAAAATGACCCACAAGTTCCTACGGTGGAAACGGGCCTAATGAGTGTTGGTCGAAAATTATAAAAAGTCTATTTGAATCATTCAATTGGTCAATAAATATGTTTAAAATACTCGGGAGTTTTGGTGTCTTTACGCTGATTGAAAACATAACATGAGATCATAGGATCAAAGGTTGATGTTAAGAAGCTTTGTGTTTTTAAGTGCGTATTTGAACTGTGATGTACTACAATCACATTAGTAGACGGCAGTATGCTGATTATCTCAGATTATTCTATGACCAAGGAAGACATTTTATTACTTTCTTTAAATACTATATTAGAGAATGGTGGATTCAGGGGAATCAGGTGAGACCAGTCCTTTAGACACAAAGTCCAGGAATCAGATTTAAATGCCCACTCAGCTAAATACCTGGGTTTGAAACTAGGCCCACAGGAACGCCATTACAGCTAGTGATTGTCTTTCTACAAAGTGACATGAAAATGAATTAACACAATTTGTGACAGGTATTGATGTGGTTTGGCCCCTGGTCCTACAACAGTTCCTGTAAACCACTTAGCTCTGGTTAGGGATGTGATTTAAGGTCAGACAGGAGAATAAAAAATACATATAAATAAATAAAAGGAAATCATATGATAATTTGAGAAACATTTGTTTATGTGTATGTTTGTTTGTTCCACTACTCTTCTGAGGTGGTTGGGCCAATTTCCACCAAACTTGCTGTGTGTATGTAGGCTGACCCCCGAATTGCCCTTAAGGGGTTTGCTTTGACAAAAGTCAATGTCACTGGGGTCAAAGGTCATTCCTGGTTTTGGTCACCTATTTGGATTGCTCAATGTGCTTTGAACTTCTGCTTGTGTTTTTAGACAACTCTTCTGCTGCTCCCTTGCAGGACATTGTCACCGGTTGGACTGATTTCCCGTGTTCCTGACTACTGCCTGAGTAAGCGACCAAAAGAACTGTTTGCCGAACTGAAGTCTGTTGAACTGTCTGTTAGCGCTGCTACTTGCTGTGACTGGTTCAATAAAGCCAGCTTTTATGTACCTATGTTGTGGTTCTCTGCGTTGGGGTCCTCTATCAGAGTCATTACAGAAATGAAGTTGACCACACAAAATATGACATATCTTGGGTTCATACTGTCTGCAATTAAATAGTAGTTAAAGTAAATATAAGAATCACCGCAGGGGTTTTTATTTGCATTTTTCATATCGTCCCAACTTTTTCAGATTTGAGGTTGTACAAGGATGCCACCACAACAGTTTTAAAATGCCATGAACTGCCATGGAACTTTTACAAATCCTCTTGCTGTCATCCTGCAGTCGTGCTTTGTTTTGCTGCCATCTTGAAGGCCATGCTGGACATTCTTGGATATTCATGTACAGTCAGGGTTCTGGACCAATGGTCATGCTACTTTTATATCAAGTCGTGTGGCATGTGAACACTCTTGTTTCCTCGTAGCTCCATCTTATACAATCTTACTAGAGTCTTGATAGAGTCTTGATGGTGTCGTGCTAAGTCATGGTGGTTCTTGGTTCAATCGTGATGAATCCTCTTTTATGTCGTAATGAGGTCATGGTGTTGTCATAGAGAAGTTGATTCTTACCACACAAATTTGATGTGGTGGATTCATGTACAGTCATGGTTAAAATTGTGGGCTTAATGAAGAAGATCACTCTCACCCTGGCAGAGAAATAATCTCTCTGACTATCCTTTTATGTTTTCCTTATATATTGTTATGTTTCCATTCGGAAAAAAGATGTAATTTGTAATTGCATGTGATAGAGAGGTGTAATTGCTTGGTGTTGTAGCATCTTTAAGAATCCAATAGTGTCAATAGAGTGCAATTGTGTGTCATTCAGTGTTAGTCCACTGAGCGTGTTCCATTTGATTGTCATCTGCAGGGAAGTACAAACTGGGCTGGAGGTTATCTGCCTGCTTTGTGTCTGTAATGCTGCTGTCCTTTCAGTATGATACATGTTGGTTCTCTGTGAACAAGAACAGAGATGTAGTCCAGGTTGCTTCTCTTAGCCGCTCACTAATCCCAATGCGGCTCTTTGGGACAAGTGATGCTGTCGGCACACTCCTCTCTAGGTCCACGGATGTAGTTTTTGTTGCTAATGTCACCTCTTTTGGTAATGTATAGAAGAGCACACAGACATCCTGTCTGAAGTCACGTCTGCAGGTGCTGCAGAGCGCTCCAAAAGTCCTGCTCAGCACCACTGGACCGCGGTGGAGTCACCATCAATTTGAACTCCTCCCTTATTCCTCCATTGACGCAGATACACTGTGTCAAAGCTCCTCGACTGAATAAATCTTAGTCCGTCTAAACAGGCTTATTGTCAGCCGACATTCAAAGCCTTTTCCTGTGGTGTTTATGGAGATTTTTAGCTCCTAATTCAATAAGAGTGCTGACCAGTTTTAGATGGTGATTGCATTTCTCTTTTCTAATTTGCATACTAAGAGTTGGTTCCCACAAGAAAGATCAAGGCAATCTATCTGTAGCCAGTGCTGTGCTGCTGCCAGGAAGAGTCTGTCGATTCCATTAAAGGTGGGGCCAGATGTTTGTCATTACCTTTATTGATAACTACACGGTCAATACTGTGATTTATTCTGCTGGGATTGGACTAAGCTTTAGTCACAAGTTTCACCGCGGTCTGATCAATAGTACACAATGGACAAGTACAACATGACCACACATGAACTGAGAGCATCAGCAAAGCTGTGCATCTAAAGTTTGTGCTCACGTGCTTATACTGATGGTTAAGAAAGTGTAAGAACTATGACATTTTTCACTTCTACTTAAACTTCCACAGCCCTTATAGTGTAATTATACTAATATTTGGAGTCCTCTCCAGTATTTGCAGCTCCAAACAAAAAGTCCTTTAAAATGGAATCCACACACTATGTGATGACATTCAGCTTTCTCAAACAAAATCACTTCATGTCACAAGATAGTTATGCAAATGGGGGAAAAGGCAGTCTTAGCAACATCTCTAATATGCAGGCAGGACAAAAGACAAAGTGAGGTCAAAAGCTACACCACGACTTGGAACTTTTTCACTTTGATGAATCGGACTTGCTTCCAAAGACAACGTCAATTCTTCATAACGATGTCTCTGCTGAGTGGGACCAACTTCCACTGTCTCAGACATCTTTAAGTTCAACAACAAGAAGTTAACTGACATCCACAGAAAGCTGAGGCATTTTTAAGCACTTGATTTAACTGCAACTTATAGTTTTAGGTTGTCAAATAAGTCCCGGAGCTTCTCATATTTTTCCAGCGGTGAGTCTGAAGTGCCTAAGAGGCTCTTTCATGTAAATCTTAACACAGACATCTTATTTGCTCTTGTTTTTGTACTTTAAACACTCAGATTGTCTGCTGTTGAATGTAATGCATAACAGTTCAAGTAGCTGCGTCTGTCCACAGCAGTGTTGGACCCGTCTCTGTGGCTGTGGTCTATAGCAGAAGGGCTCCTACAGCACCCTGTGAGCAAACTGAACCAAAATGTAATTATGTCTCCGTCACATGGCAGACCTGAGCCTGACAGCAGCCTCAAAATGGAAAATGTTGTGATTGAATTAACCTCTTGTTGAAAGAATTGTGTTGTGACTTGTTGATGTGTGGTATGAACCACACCTACACTTTTTCAATGCCTGAACTTCAAAGAATTTGCTTAAATGCTTTTGGTCACGCATATATACCATAAAATCAGTTTTCTGAAATTGCTTGTGCGTGCAGTGCTGTTTTCTGGCATTTTGTGACTTTTGGCCCAACTAACAGCAGGAATCAGTTCAGACTACTGAATCCCGGAATATTCTGTTACACTGACATATTCAGCTTTCAGGTTTTGAAATAAATCTATTTTCCATTAGTGCTAATATAATCTGCATTTTTGAGCGATCAATTAATTATTTCGTGTATAAAATGTGAGAAAATAAAGAAAAATACACAAAATAGCATCTTTAACTATTTTGTTCGGTCCAACAATCAGTCAAAACCCAAATTCACAATAATATATAACACAGAAAAGCTGATAATTCTCATATTTGAGTGGCTGCAACCAGAAGAGATTTTCATTTTTTTTTAACTAAGTGAATAAAATGATTACCGTAGTCAATTACCAAAATAATAACTCTTACTGTAGTTTATAATAGATTATGTAGATTTATTCTTAATTGCTCATACACAACTCATCACTGTACAATGTATGAAGTTCTTGGCTTGCCCACACCTCCTATAAGAAGACAGATTCACTGGTTGCAATTTATTTTTAAATGTGTTCATTTCAATTATGGTATCCTTTTTATCTAAAACAGCTTTTGGTTCCTTTTTCTTCTACTCATTACTTGAGACAAACTGTACAGCTTTTCTTTTCAGTACCTAATGTTTCAAAGTCCATATCAAAAAAAGCTTTTATGTTTAAAGCACCTTCTGATTGGAATAATTTACCAGTAAATATTCACTCTATTTCATCCTTCAGACTGTTTAAACATGCCTTGGCAACTCATTTTTATACCAACTGTACATGTAGACTTTAACACCTCGCCTATTTTATAGTAACGCTTGGCTATCTTTGAAATGATCATTACTCTCTGTTATTTATTATGTGGTAATTGCAGGCTCTGTGGTTTTTTTTCTTCTTTTTTTTTTGGTTGTTATTTTTGTGTTTGTTTGTCTTGTGCTTTTTTGTTGTTTGGCTGTTTGTTTCTATTGTGTTTTTTTTCTTTTTCTGTTTATCTTGTTTGCATGTGTGTAATGTTTTGTTTAGGACCCCCTTGAAAACGAGATGGTACATCTCAAGGGGTTATCCTAATAAAAGAATTTCAACAAAATTGTTGATTCATTTTATGTTGACTCACTGGTTAATGGTGTAATTGCTTCAGCTCTAGACCAATAGTGATACAGTAGATAGGAGAATAGAAATAAGAGCTTTGTTAACTCTGCCATGATTAGCCAGTAGAGTCAGTGGTTCCAGAGCTCTTAAAATCCTTCGATCCCCGTGAGTGACAGTAATTTGCTGCTCCCAGTATAAACCTTTGTCATAGTCCTTAACGTCAAACAGATTATGTGTAGTCACTTATTGAGATTGATTAATATTTTCGTGATGTGATTTATTTGCAGAGGGGAGTGTACAGCACTCGCTGGCGTATAGACTAATGTAATGTAATTGCAATCTAAATGAGTCATTAATCTGCCAGGCCCAAGGGTAAAGGGACACCATCACGGTGATCCACAGAGCATGATGCATACAGATGTGTGGAGCTACAGATGGTCACAAATACTCAGGAAGAAGCACAACAAAACGTTCAGTTATTCAGTTATATAAGCAAGTGCGTGCTTATTATGTTTATTTACAACTCCAAATCAGAAAAAGTTGGGACGGTATGGAAAATGCAAAAAATAAAAAATAAAAATTGCAGTGATTCTTACATTCACTTTGACCTGTATTTCAAAGTATTGCCGACAGTATCAACCCAAGATATTTCATGAGTTGTCTGGTCAACTTCATTTGATTTGTTAACATTGCTGCATTTAAGGCCTGCAACACATTCCAAAAAAAGTTAGGGCACTAAAGCATTTACCACTTTGAAATGTTGGCATTCCTTCTCACAACACTTAAAAGACATTTTGGCATTGAGGATACCAAGCAATGAAGTGTTTCAGGTGTTATTTTGTCCCATTCTTGCTGTAAACACGTCTTAAGGTGTGCAACAGTACAGGGTCGTCGTCATTGCATTTTTCGTTTCAAAATTCTCCACACAGTCTCTATTGGGGACAGGTCAGGACTGCAGGCAAGCCAGTCCAGTATCCATACCCCTGTCTTCTTCTACAGCCATGCTTTTGTAATGTGTGCAGAATGTGGTTTTGCATTGTCTTGTTGAAAAATGCATGGACGTCCCAGAAAAAGCTTTTGTCTGGAAGGCAGAATAATGTTGCACTAAAATCACAATGTACTTTTCTGCATTAATGCTGCCATCATAGAAGTGTAAATTACCTTTGCCTTGGGCACTGACACAAACCCATACCATGACAAACCCTGGCTTTTGGACTTGTTGCTGATAACAGTCTGGATAGTCCTTTTCATCTTTGGTCTGGAGCACACGGTGTCCATTTCTTCCAAAAAAGATCTGGAATACTGATTCGTCTGACCACAATAGACAAAAGATCTGGAATACTGATTCGTCTGACCACAATACACATTTCCACTGTGTGATGGTCCAACACAGATGCCTCTGAGCCCAGAGACGTCAACGCCACTTCTAGACAAGGTTAACATAAGGCTTCTTTTTTGCACAGTAAACTTTTAAGTGACATTTGTGAATGTAACTCTGTATTGTAGTGCTTGACAAAGGTTTCCCAAAGTAATCCTTTGCTCATGTGGTTGTATCAGCTATTGATGCATGAAGGTTCATTGATGTAGTGCCGTCTGAAGGATCGGAGATCACAGGTTTTCAGCTGAGGCTTGCGCCCTTGCCCTTTACGCACTGAAATTCCTCCAGATTCCTTGAATTGTTTAATGATATAGAAGGAGAAATATGCAAATCCCTTCCCATCTTTCTTGGAGGAACATTGTTTTTAAACATTTCAATAATTTTCTCCCACATTTGTTGACAAACTGAAGATCTTTGCTCCTCAGAGACTCAGCCGTTCGTAGATACTGCTTTTGTACGAAATCATGATTACAATCATCTGTTGATATCACCTGCTTGAAATAACATCTTTATTTAAAAAATTTTTAACCTCATTTCTAGCCCTAATTTTCCCCCATCCTAACATTTTTTGGAAAGTGTTGCAGGCCTGAAATGCAGGAACGGATGTATATTAACAAGTGAAATGAAGTGTTGGCTTCATACTGTCTGCAATGAAATAAAAGTCAAAGTAAATGGGGGCGGGGGGTTAATTTATTTCTTTGTATTTATTTATTTATTTTTATTTGTATTGTAAAAAATGTCAATTTATTTGAACATCCAGCGTTAATTTTTATTTTCACAACAACAAATGCAAGAAAATTAATAAAAGGGTTGTTGGTTTTCTTCAGTAGCTCACAGGATCTCCCAGTTAGGTAAAGTCTATTAATTGGTTAATAAATAAATTTGATTTGAACCTTAAGAATTAAGACATTTTAAAGACTTACTGATCTAACTGAACAGCACATTTTAAAATTATGCCCTAATTGCAAACATAGCTCCAAATATTGTATAGCAACACAAAGGCCAACTTTTGTTCATGTGATAACTGTGGAGGTTGTGGAGGTCCACCATATTGTGTCTGCAGCCAGGTCTCCTTGGAATGTAAAGGCATGCATCAAACCTTTATTAAGTCCAAATCTTTAGAACAAGATAAGAGAGATTAAAATTGATTCAAACCCTCATAGTTAAGCTCCAAAACATACATTGTATGGACGTCACATTGCAGTGACTTCAGTCTATTTAAAGAAACTGTTCTTTCAATTTCAGATTTTTTGCATAATATTCCAGGCAGCATACTACCTTTACAAATAATGACAGTAATAAGTCCTATAAACACAGACCTCAGCTATTCAAGCCTTTTAGGCTGACGTTTTTTTACACAAATAAGATAGATATTTGTAGATAATC
The DNA here is from genome assembly GCA_900302635.1 of Chatrabus melanurus. Taxonomy (NCBI): domain Eukaryota; kingdom Metazoa; phylum Chordata; class Actinopteri; order Batrachoidiformes; family Batrachoididae; genus Chatrabus; species Chatrabus melanurus. Next base: position 11,489 of record OMMV01067159.1, read on the forward strand.
AGTTCCACTATGAGATGAAGGATCTAGTGGATGGTCTGAAATGCATAGCACAAGTGTATGTGGGGCGTGTACAACTCAACTCTGCTATTTACATGGTGTGTAATCTGAGTACAAAATAAGGAGGAGGGTGCAAAGGGGTTGTATTTAGTCTCTTAATTAATCATGGGTCTATTTTGGGCATAATATGAATTCCACCAATCAGATTGTCATCTGTCATTCCCTTTAAGAGATGTGGGCCCTTGAAACTGGCACATTCCTATTTACAGTCAGGTCCACAAGTAGTGGGCCACTTTTTATGCACAGCCTCTCCATTTTCAGAGGCCATAAGTAATTGAACAAAAGAAATATAAGGAATATTGTTACTACAAATCATCATTTTTACAGCCAGTTTTGCTTAGTCAAGTCAGGGGATGGATAAATGGACATTTCCAAGTTGCTTTATATGTCTCGGACTTCATTTCCATCAATCACAAAGAAATACAAACAGCATGTTACCTGTGCAAGAAGGAGACTAATGAGGGAAGCCACCAAGACACCCATGATAACTCTGAAGGAGTTATAGGCTTCTGTGGACGTGATTGGAGAAACTGGGGATAGTACAACTTTTGTCTGTTGCATCACCAATCACAGCTTGGTTGGAAACTAGCAATGACCCCTTGTTTCTGTCTGCTGAGCTTATAACAATGTATATCGAAGATAAAACACCACTTGTGTATGTATGTATGTATATATATATATATATATATATATATATATATATATATATCTCACTGCTGGAAAGACATTATTCTTTACCATGTGTCATCAAGAGCACTTATTCATAACGCGAGTGGAAGGGAAAAGTGGTCATTTAAATGGGGGTACCAGGTGTTTCAAGATTGGAAATGGAGATTCTACTTGGAATCACAATGGAAAAGGAATTCAAGTTGTGATGCACAATTATCCACAAGAAGTGTGAGATATTACAGATGACCCAGTGAGTTTGGAGCCACAGAGCTGCCAGGGGCTCCCTGACTGTGTAATTGAAAATCATTCAGACAGCGGTATAGTTTAACCCTAGAGGACCATGGTCCTAGTTACTAAGTGAGAGGCTGGCATGCACAGGTGCTTAAAAACAAAGAATGCTGCTGATGCTGTGTGCTTCAACGTGATCATTAAAAATACATTTTTACAAAACGACACAACCGCTCCATATTACTCATCATCAAACATTTACACGACACACTGCTGAGAGCGCTGAATCTGGCCTGATGTCTCACAAAAAGCACTGCTGTGCTCTGACCTTTGTTAAAATATTTGTTGTGTTCCTGAACATTTCTCTGATGTCAACAGTGTTGTCAACTGCTCATCACCACAATGCCATCTAGTATGAGATAATCCCTGGAGTAGCTGGTGTTGGGATGTCAAACTTGTGTGTATGGGCTGTGATCTTAAGGAATAGATCTCTCTGACCAGTTGAAGCTGAAACCTGTCTCGTTCCTCCATGCAGAAGGTTGGAATAGTGTGGTCGTCTCTTCCTTCTTGGAAACAGATGCATTATTGATGGATGGCTGATTGGGAACTCAATTACAGTGAGATTACTGCACCGGCAGAGTTTGGGCCACCGCAACCATGTCAGAACAATTGAATTACAGCACAGGAGAGGAGGGAAAGTGTCCTTCAGAGACGCCTCTCTTCTATCTGCAGACCTCCTGGGATGCCAAACGGCCACAGCCTAGTTCATTCTTTGACAGATGACCTTCCCCACAGCTGGAGCTGCACAGCCTGCTACTCACTCAGAGCTGCACAGAGTAACAATCAAAAGCGTTTTAAAACTTAAGCCATATCCGGACAATGTGATGCAATTGTACATTCTATGAGAGTTGATTTTGTTTTTCCTCTCTGCAGGTACATGCACATTTGTGTATTCCTGTGTATAATTTGATGCATGAAATGACAGCTGCTCTCCTTTTAGTACGGAAGTAGATGCAATGATGAGAAAGGTGCAGAATGCGAATGTATGTGCATAAATATTGGCATTTTACCAAATCTCATTCGTATAACACGGCCCGCCTGAATGAGAATTGTGCCTTGCAGGGTTGTACGCTATTACAAGTTTAATGTGAAATCTGGATCGAAGAAGATGAGAGGAGACCTCGGCATCTGAAATGGAAGCATTCATCTTCCTTTTCTGTTGATCAGCAAATGTGCTCAAAGGAAAGGAAAAAGCAAGACAAGAAAAGCTGATGTCTACGAAGAGAAATCGCTTTACACCAAACAACACCGTGAAGCTGGTTTTATCAGTTGTTATAGTACAACTGGCTGCACAGGGCTTTTCTTTATCACTTTCATCAGTGAAGATATTAAACACTGAGATTAGGTTCCGTTACCTTCACATTTCTGCTCCTCGAATGCTGTCTTGAAAGTGGAGCGGAACGATTCGTAAAATATTTATTATTGTCACGACAGGTCATTAACACAATCATTAACACAATCGACACATCATGAGAGCTGCAATAGAACTGGTAAAATTTGTTAAATTATTCAAGTCATAGAGGTTAACAAAATGTTGACAGCAGAGCATAGACGTGCATGTTGCTTGCAAATGTGCGGGGTTTTCTGAACATCAGAAATCAGCTGGTACAATCGTCTTCGACTGCTTGTTCAGCCGCCTTCCAATCAAATTAAAAGAAAAAACAAAAGAAAATTGAAGTGAGGTTCCTACAACTATGTGACATGTCACAACTCTACACTGTGCTTCCCAATTTAATTAATTTAATTTAATTTATTTATATAGCGCCAAATCATACATCTGCTACTGTTTTTTTTTCTGGACATACAGCAAGCGTTTACTGTCAAACCTTCCAACCTGCAGTAATTCTGTTATGGGCACGCAGTGGCAACCCAGAGGTGCATGCCACATACACTGCACAACTATGAGGCAAGTTGTATTCCTGAGGATTAATTTTATTGTTGAACAAATGCAGTGCTCTCAGTCAATCCAAAATGTTAATAAACCTCAAACCTGAATGTTTAACAAAGGAAAAGTGAGTTTCAGCTTCCTTGGGGGAATATTTATGTGTGCACAATTATTAGGCAACTATTAGAATTATTATGCACCTAAATGAAAAACTAAAATTTTCCAATCTCACTCATTTTCATTTATTAGAGTAAGTCCAACAAATAAACTCAAAATTAACAAATAAACACTTTTGACATTTCAAAAATATTGAGTGACCAATATAGCTACCCTTCTTTTCAATAACTGCCATGGTACAGCAGCAACCACAGCCTCCCAAATGCTGTTCAAAGAGGTGTATCGTTTTCCCTCTCTGTAAATCTCAAGTTCAAGAAGGGCCCACAAATTCTCAATAGGGTTTAAGTCAGGTGAGGAAGGGGGCCATGTCATTATTTTGTCATCTTTGAGGCCTTTGCTGGCTCGCCAAGCAGTGGAGTACTTGGATGCCTGTGATGAAGCATTGTCCTGCATAAAAATCATGGCCTTCTTGAATGATGCAGAGTTTTTCCTGTACAACTGCTTGAAGAAAGTATCTTCTAAAAACTGGCAGTAGGTTTGGAAGTTGATTTTAAGTCCATCTTCAACCTAAAAAGGTCCAACTAGGTCACCCTTAATAATAGCAGCCCATACCAGTACCCCTCCTCCACCTTGCTCGAAGTGGTGCTGTGTGTCCATTAGTGATCCAGCCATGGGCCCATCCATCTGGTCCATCAATATTCATCATCATTTTATCTGTCCATAAAACCTTTGAAAAATCTGTCAGATATTTCTTGGCCCAATCTTGTCATTTCAACATCTTGTTCAGTGGTGGTCGTGTTTCAGCCTTCCTTACCTTGGCCATGTCTCTGAGCACTGAACACCTTGTATTTCTGGACACTCCAGGTAGGTTACAGTTCTGGAATATGGTGGCCCTGGAGGATAATGGGTTCCTGGCAGTGTCACGTTTAATTATTCTCAAGTCTTTTGCAGTTATTTGCATTTTTTTTCTTCTCAACACGTTTCTTGCAACCCTGTTGACTATTTGCAACAAAATGTTTGATTGTTTGGTCATCAACCCTGAACAGCTTAGCTATTTCAAGAGTGTTGAATCCCTCTAAAGCATTTTACAATTTTTGACTTTTCAGTGTCTATTAAATCTCTTTTTTGGCCCATTTTGCCTGAGGTAAAGAAGCTGCCTAATAATTATGCACACCTTGATATATGGTGTTAATCACTTTCGGCCACACCCTCCCTCATTACACAAATGCATATCACCTGAAAATGCTTAACTCCAATAAGCATTCGGGTTTATATAGCTTGGAGTTGGAAAATATGCATAGAAATGATGACAAGGTCAGAATTCTCACTTGCCTAATAATTGTGCACGCAGTGTACAGCCACTTGTTTTATACTTATGAAACAGTATCAAAAATGTCTCAACACACCGAAGATTTCACTAAAAAACTAGAATGGTCATTCAACACCCACACCTTCCATGTTTCACTCAGATTCATGCAAATTATTTATAATATATGGTTCTGTGTTTTGCCTTGACAATCCTGTCCAAAACTGAACCACTTTATCCTTGACTAACACACAACCATCTCATCATGACTAATTGTTTAGTAGTAATTACTGGTGTACCTATAACGAATTTCTTGGACCATCCATTCTAAATGAGTTTGACCTTTCAAGATCACCAAGGTGAAAGGTCATGTGACCAAGAGAAAGTAGATCATATTAGTGTTTAATAGTAATCACATGTGTATCTACAAGCAATTCCTCGAAATAGCCATTTTAGTGTAAATATCCCAGATATGTAAGCACTGGGCCCAAACTTTGACCTTGGCCTGTGGCCTTGACTTTAAACTGATTTAAATCAAAATTAAATCGCTTTGTCCTTGGCTGACCGTGACTCATTCCACTGTTTGGTCCAAATCAGATCAAAACTTTTCGAGTTATTTTTGTTCACATATAGACGGATGGATGGACAGACGGAACCAGAGGAATGAAAACAGTCATTCTGATGCTACTGCTGTGTACAGGTAACTATGACAGAGTAAAATGTGTTGGGAATGTGATTGACGGGTACACAGCTCCTCATGCATAGCCTATAGATTTGATCTGTCATGGGATCAGAGAAAGCCAACACAACACTAACATAAATAAAAGAATTGTGTGCTGCATAATATACACACATGCCCACGCACACACACCCACACACGTGTCAGACGTGGGCGACCACCTCTGATGTGACTCAATTCCCTGTGCATAAAGACTCCCCTCTCTTCCACAAGCAGAACACAGCATGAATATTCTGCAGTCTGTGTTTTAATATTATCTTCGGAGCACTGATGAAATATCTCCAATCATAGATGTGTGCCTACCATCTGTACTTGCGTGCAACCGAGCTCATGGAGACTCAGCATGTGGAGACGCAGAGCACTTTCAGTCTGCAGACATTTCACCTGTTTTCAAACAATCCTCTTGTTAATCACTCATGTTTAACTCATAGAGGAAGCCGACAACAATGTGGACGAACCGGCACGTCTCTTGTGTGACAGTACTTTCTTTTAGGTGAAAGGACTAATTACAGAACCAAGTATTTGTGCAAACTATTTCAAGCGAATGTGGCAACCATAAAGAGAAACACAACAAACCTGTTCCACCACTTAAGATACACCTACGTACGAGTGTACAAAATATGACCGTGGTGTTGACAGCTGGAGACAGTTTGATTACTTACCATATTCAGATTATCCAACAGTTTATCAAATAGGTAAATAATTCCCCATATTGTACAGCCTTACTTGGAAGAATTTTTTTTAACAGTCATTTACAGATGCAGCTTTCTTCTATCATTTGTGAAGAAAACCCATGATCCTGAACAAGGTTTTCCATTCCTTAAGTGTCTTCTTCTATTGTTGCTCTGTCAGTGTGTCAGTAAAGAGAACCACTCTTGAAAGAGAACATTGTTCAGGTTTGCATTGTCACTGGAGACGGGGGCATAGCGAGGATTAGGTGGACAACAGGCAGCTTTCACCAGGCTCCTGCTTTGTCCAGGTCTTCTCCAACAGACTGGACACTTTAGAAAAGACACCCCAGTGAGCCGTGCCCTGCTCCGTGGCCCTTGGTTCCCTGAACACTGGGCATACGTTATACCCCAGAGAAAAGGGTTAATAAGGAGTGGAAAATAGCCATTAGCTCCTTACCAACCTCTGCCAGTGGAAGAGAAAAGAGAAGCACCAACAGACAATCAAGAACTGTTCGAGTCTGTAACAACCATATGAGGGCAAACGCATTTACTTTTCTCGGTTTGAAAAAAAACTGCAAAGAAGTCTTATTTTCTGTCATAACAACATTAAAGTGGACAAAGTTTATGGACAATTGGAGCTGTTTCACTTAAGATAAATTATCCCATCTTCAGGTGACCTGCTCTCACTTATCTGGAAAAGTCATTATTCCTGCTTAGTGCCTTTGGTCCTGTCTCCACTTCTGTGCTGAGCTCCTGCTCCCTCTTTATTTATTATATGACAGCCACATGTGCATTTGTGGTTTCGCACAGTTATGCATGCACATACATCTATTAGGTTTTTCATATTTATAAACCAGCTACTACTATCTCCCTCAAATGAGCACTGACTCATGCGCTTCTCGTTTGCATGCAGATGCCAAACAGTGATTTCCGTCACACATACATGTGTGACTTGTCTTTTCAAAATGAAATCCATTTTCTAGATGTCTTTTCAACCACAAATACAACAACAAATCAGAAAAAGTTGGGACGATATGTAAAATGCAAATTTAAAAAAACAACCCTGCAATGATTCTTACATTTACTTTGACTTCTATCTCATTGCAGACAGTATGAACCCAAGATATTTCACATTTTGTGTGGTCAACTTCATTGCATTTGTTAATATAGATCCATTCCTGCATTTAAGGCCTGAAACACATTCCAAAAAGGTTGGGACCGGGCAAATTAGGGCTAGTAATGAAGTAAAAAAAAAAAATTAAATAATGACATTATTTCAAACGGGTGATGTCAACAGGTGATTCTAATCATGATTTGGTACAAAAGCAGTATCCATGCAAGGTTGTCTTTGAGGAG
>OMMV01067166.1:5378-15401 GCA_900302635.1 Chatrabus melanurus
TAATTGGGTAAACTAAATATCAGGATTATTTTTAATACAAATCATCATCACTTCTCAAAAACTGACTGGCCTTTCAAGAAGAAACCTAGTGAGGGAAGCCACCAAGACAGCCAGATAATTCTGGAGTTATAGGCTTCTGTGACTGTGACGAAACTATGCATTGTGCAACTTTTGTCTGCTGCATCATCAGTTAAAAAGCATCATAGCGCAGTGGCATAGAGAATCATGTTCTTCCTATGACAATCCTCCGTTGCACTCTGCCACGAAGCAGTGACTGGAAGTGCAACAGTCAAAAGTTGCACTATGCACAGTCACTCCAATCACAATCACAGAAGCGTATAACTCCTTCAGTGTTGTCTGGGTGTCTTCCCTCACTAGTCTCCTTCTTGCACGGTCGGTCACTCAGTTTTAGAGATCTGCTGACTCCAGACAGATTCGCCACAGAGTACCATACTGTTTGTATTTCTTATTGATTGGTGTAAATGACATTCATGTACAAAAAGACATATTCAGTGACTTGTTCATGTATCCACCCCCTGACTTGTGTATAGAAAACAGGCTGTAAAAGTGATGACTTGTATATTAAAAATAATCTTGATATTTCATTTGTCCAATTACTTATGGCCTTGTAAATGACACAGAGTGTACAAATGGGCTTAATTCCTAAATGGTTAATGCAATGCTTTTGTTAAACCCCTTGAATTAAAGCTAACAATCTACATAAATATCTTGATTGTTTTATATCAACTTCATTATAGTGGTGTAGAGGCAAAATTACAAACAATTGTGTCACTGTCCAATTACTTATGGACCAGACTATGATGTATAAACATTCTGCCCTATACAAAGAACAGTTTTTTTTTAAACTACTGACTAGAAAAATACAAACCTTGCATAATTGTGAAATAATACAGACACAAATTGTACTCGGGACACAATTATCGGTACCTTCACTAATATTTGGGTAAAGAATCTTTGCCAAGAATGGCAGCCTTGAAACATTTCTTATAGACATCTGGTTGCTTCTTGCACCTGCCTGCTGGTAGTTTCTGCCACTCTCCCACTGCTAAGCATTCAAACTCTTAAATTTGCAGGAGTCCTTTTTGAAATGGCAGATTTCAGCTCTCTTCAAAGGTTTTCAATGGGATTTGGGTCAGGACTCATTACTGGCCAGTTTAAACCAGTCCAGCTTTTCCTTTTCAACCATTCTTTTGTGCTTTTGGACATGTGCTTTGGGCTGCCGTCCTGCTGAATGATTGAAGACTGTTGCTTCATACCTAGTGTTCCGACACTGGGCAACATGTTTCACTCAAAAACGTCATAGTACTCTTTTGACTTCATCATGCCTTTGACACATCAATGCCTCCACAGGCAGCAAAGCAGCCCCACAGCATGACAGGGCCTCCATAATGAGGTTGGAAGTAGGGTGGTGTTCTGTTCCCACAAAGACTGTGGCTTTTCTATTATCAAGGTTTACTGACGTTCACTTTGCGGACGATGCTGTGATCTTTGCAGAATCAATGGATACCCTGATTGCAGCACTTGAAGGGCTGAGTGAGGAATCGGAGTGTCTGAGTCTGCGATTGGGTACTGCTGGAATGACTGTCAAAGGAGCGATTACTTAGGGGGACTCAGATGAGGAGCATCGCTTGCATGCTGAGGGAGAGGTCAGCTATGACATTTTGGCCATGTGGGCCGTTTCTCTGGGCGTGATCCAGCATGCAGGTACCTCAGTGCTGACTTTCGACAGGTGGGGATGGACCGGTTGTCTCCCTGGGTGCTTGTCATCCAGGAACCGATGCAGGTTCGTGGTGTGGTGGGTGCAGTGATGCATGGCACCGGCGCATTCTCCCAGACTTGACTTTTCTATTATCTTTGAACGTTTTTGAAAACATTAGTCTTGCTAATCTTGTTCAGTAGTGATGTCCTCCTTGATCTTCACCCAATGTGCCCGACTTGGTTTAGTGGGCAGTGTACGGTACGGGCTGAAAACCATCGAAGTCCAGATTGCCGCAGGTCAGCCTGTTACAATGTAGATGTCTTGTGTGGCAGACTTGCCTCATCGAGTTTCGCCTTAGTGCCACGTCCTGGAAGCATCTTAAAAACAAAGTGTTGAAAAAGGGATTTTAAGATCCTTGTGGCCTTTGATGCCGTTTTAGAGCATTTCTGATGCTCGCAAACAGCTTTCTTGACTTCACCATTTTGAAGAAGGTGACTGGACATATTCAGCCCCTTTTCATGCAGTTAAACCATTCACCTCTAGAAAGTAACCATCTATCGGCCTGAAGCCGATAGATAATAATACCAGCCTAAGGTCTGGATCATAGTAAGTGTGAAACCCACTGTAATCAAAGTATGTACGGGTCAGTTTCATACCAGAAAGAGTGTGTGACAATGCAGAAATAAGCCTTTCTCCACTCATCTCAAAGGTGTTAATGATCTATAAGGAGCGTGCACTGACTTTGCACCTGTGACTGGGCCACGACGAGGGAGGCCAAGCAAGCTGATAAGGAAGTTATGCAAGCAGGTAGTTTGTTGGCTTCAAAGAAAGAGCAGGTGGCTCTGTGGGATAGGTGTTGCACTACCAATATTTAGACCATGGTTCAAATCCAGATATGTGTTTCATGCTACCCGTCTGTGTCCTTGGACAAGGCAATTCATCTGCATTAAATGGGTACCAATGCTATAAATGGGCACCAACCTTGTCTGGGGAAGTAACCTGCGATGGACTGGAGTCCAATCCACGCAAAGTCATAGATTCTCATCAGCTTCACTCAATGGTATCCGTGGATGAGCACCGGCCCGATGGGTCTCAGGGCACGTATAAGACTTACTACTGCTTCTTTGAAAGACATCCATGAATTCCAAATTACTGTTTTTCCTCAAGTATGAATGTTTCTCCAGTTACGCTTCCTTGTTAAGACAAATGATCACATTCTACAGCTGACTGTTCAACAATTAGTCAACATCAGCAAAACAAGAAGAGAACAATTCCCCCAGGAGGACCAGCTCATTGAAAAGTGTTCAGTCAAGAGACCTCGCTCTCTTTCTTTACTTTGGTCTGAAATCACTGACATTTCTTATTCTGTATTTCCTTGATAGGCGTTTCATGTATGGGCATCAACTGGCAAAAATCACAGCATAACGATGTTGTTAATGATGCTATTGCAAAAAAGATGGCACAATTCAACAACAGCTGAATTGATATACCTAGATTTTTTATTTTGTACTTTTTAAAATGGCAAAAACAATGATTTTTATACAGCAATAAATCTAAACGAGTCATTCAGATGGCATGGTGCATTTCTGTAGGTCTGATTTTAATAAATAACTATATTTCCATACCATATTCTGTATACTACTTCTACTACTACTACTGCTAATGATAATAATCTTGTGCAATATTTTCACAAAAATATTTCAATTCCAGCTCTGCAAAAATGCCACCCACTCTCAATTTATCTGTTCTCATTATTATTCAAACATTGCTGACTAGAATAAGTATTAGCCAGATGGGAAGCGCTGCTTTCTTCATACCTGGACAACATCACCAATCCCTCAGATTAAAGGATTAAGATTACCTTCTTTCTAGGCCTTTACATTTCATTTCTAAAACTTCTTAATCAAAACCGAGAAAGTTAGAGGTACATTAAAGACTAAACACTGGCATCACCTACTGGAGAAAATTTTAAAAAGCCACGACAACTCCACAAATGCAAGAAATTTTCAGGTACAGTGTTGTGAAGAAAATACTTGTAAATGCAGAGCTACGCGTTAACATCACTGATGGCTGTTATATGATGTTCAGGTGATGCAGGAAGCAAACAGTCTGACTGGCACATGTGAGGAATCTGCACTGGTCCATCACTGTTGCCCCGTTGGCACCAAAACACCAGTGCTCTCGCTCTCCTTTTTCTTTAATGAAGATTTTTTTCCCTTTGGATAAATTGTTGTTCTTTGTGGTAGTATTTTATCACTTATGACATTTTACTTCATCCGGGACTGCGGTTGGCTCTCCATCTTGTAAAAAAAAACAAAAACCCAAAAACCTCCTCTTGGGAAAGTTGGTGGGATTGGCATTCCAGCCACTGCAAAAGACCGTCGACACCGCTCCAAACTGAAAGTTGTTTCTGCTCTCCTTGGGAGTAATTCTGCTGCCGCCTTCCAAAAGAGGGCAGCACACATTACGCAGGGGATGGGGGGAAAGCCATTTGAAGCCCCAGCCTTGGAACAGATAAAACCATCCGAGATCTCCAACGGTCATAACCCTTGAAGGTGGCGATTGGTTTAGTGCTGAGGTGTAATTCGCTGGAGTGGGTCTCTACCTGTGGCAATTCTTGCGGGTGGGCATGTGTCTTTGCAAGGATGACCGCCCTCCACCGCTGTCAACGGCGCTTGGAAGGCTCCACAATAAAAATAAAAATAAAAAAATTAAAAAATGCAGTGGCAAAGCTGTCTGGTTTTGACGTCTAATATTTAGCTAGAACTTGATGGGTGGCTGTGCCAATTGTTGGACTGACCGCTCCGGCGGATGGCATAACAAAAGAGTGACAGTTATTGTGGCCAACCAGCTCATTCAGATAGTGTGAGACATTACAACTATCAACAGGTGCATTACGGGGTTGTCTGGCTGTTTACGCTGTTGTTTCAATGACCTCTGACCACAATCAATGAAACCTTGGTGATTGAGGCGTTCTACTCCCAGCTTCATTTGCTGGTTGACAGTTGTCCTCCAGCAGACACTCCTCTGGTAATGGGCAATTTCATCACGCCAACTGCTACTGACATGGTTGTGATGGAGACTGCATCGGCCCCCACAGACCCAACAACCATTCTGAAAGTAGCTCTGTGGTCCTTTACAAAATGTTGATGCTGTGACTTGCTGGGTGCTGTTTCAGTGCTCAGAGCTTCACTGCTGAACAAGGTATTCCAATACTGGAGACTCCTGCAGCACTGCAGGTTTTACAGAAGTGCCCAGTTTCTGAACTCTGACCAGGGTTGCCGTTTCCTCCCTAAAGATTCATCTTAAGACCAGCAGACCTTTATCTGCGGTTTCTAAGGTGTTTCCACACCGAGTGGATGGCTTGCAGACGTACAGTATACATGACAAATGATTTGAACACCATATGGGACACCTTTCACAACAACACTCTGAAAGCAGTCAGGCACTGTGGCTGCAAATATTCACCGAAAGCGATGTTTCATCTCAGAAGGTCCTCTAAATATCACCCAGAGGAGTGACAGCTCACAGAAGAAGAAGTAGTAAGTCCTCTATTGGACCCAAGGTCCACTGATGCCGGTGTTTATTCCTGGATTCTGTAGCATGAAGCAGGTGAGAGTCTAAGAATCACCCTGAACAGGACGCCACTCCGACGCAGGTTCCTTCCTAAGCCAAGGCTGGTACCCATTTATAGTTGGGTGGAATTGGGACAATGCAGATGAAGTGTCTTGTCCAAGGACACAGACAGGAAGCATGACTAGGAATCGAGGTCTACTTATTGGTAGACCAACTCCTTATCCCACTGAGCTACCTGCCCTGTAGCGCACGGCTTGGTAGCAATTCTAGGCTGTACATGGAACACAGAAAGGCTCTGATGACACTGAGGGCGAACAAGGAGATGTATGTTCGTGTAATCTGTGGACAAATGACAAGCCACCTTCGTTTCAGTAACCTCTCTCCTTCTTACAGTGGAATCAAAGCATTACGTGCCAAGTGGCGCCACTATCCTGAGAGGTGGCTGTACTGACCCGTTGGGCCAGCTACTTTGATCAGCTCTATAAGGCGAGGTGCTGAAAATCTCCGGTGCCACAGGCCTTGTGACTGATCCTGCAGGAAGTTGTGAATCAGCACATCTCAGGGAGAATTTAGGAGTGGTGAAATGCAGGACATGCAAAAAGGATCTGTGGTACTGCTTTTGGGCTTGCGTATCAGACTGGTTTTATGCCAAAGTTAACCACGGACTGCATAGTGTTTAAAAAAAATTCTTTTTCGGCCTCCATACTTTTTTGGTGGTTGCCATTGTTGGCCTCCGCTCCACTTACTCATTTGAAATAGACACTCACGACCTCCTGAAAAAAGTTTGACACAAACTTGGCGAATATATAAATATAAATATTTAAGGAGGCCAAAAACTGTATAATTGGCTTACAAAAATAAAAAAAATATTTTCATTGTTATTATTATTATTAATAACAGTATTGTTATTATGTGCAAAAAAGCAAAATGTTTTCAAAAGTGGATCTTTATTCTGAGGGGGTTGGGGGGGCCGTTCCCATCCCTCACCCCTCTGGCTACGCGCCTGCACAGTCTCTGTAAGCAGGAAGAAAACACACGGAAAAACTCATTTATTTATGTGGAAAAGGGTGTAAGAAGTTTATGTCGCACACGTCATAAATCAAAAACACACCTGGTGTATATTTTGAAGGACTGGAGAGTGAATTATTATTTTTTTTTTTTAAACTTTCACCAGGGGTGCGCGTTGGCACCAAAACAACAAAACTGAAACGGACTGTTGATGTTCTGCTTTAATAAATAGACTTGTTGCGTATTTAATGCGAAGCAGTGTGTTAATGTTCTTTTTAAACATGCACTGTGCTGAATCAGAGTGCAGTAAGTCCTGCACACCATGACAAGAGACGCGCACAGATTTAGTGAATGGAGTTTCATTTATCCTAAATCGATCAATCCAAAAAAACACCTCTGCAGTCCCAGGAACGTCACTGAAATATGTTGATTTTTGACCAGATCTTCATTCGGCTGCTGTCTGATCATTGCTCTGTGAAATCGGCTGCTGAGCACAAGAATCGGCCGCATTTATTACGAGCGGGTCGCGATCGGCCTCCGTACAAAGTACAAGACGAACAATGCCTTTTTAACATTATGATGGACTGTATCCTGCACACTTCCAGTGTTCTTTTTCAACAGTTTTCAAAAACCTGAAGTCCACCCAGAATGTGAATGGCCACGGCCATTATTGCCTCAGACAAGTGACAAAGTAGCACAAGAATTCTCACCTTTTTGCTTCATCTAGCCTGCATACAACTTGTCTTTTTTGTCAGAATAGGGATTTTCAGAATTTCTTTCTCAAGTGTTTTTTCCCAACTAAACGCAGTTAATAAGCAAACTTGTTTACAAAAGGAAAATATATGGAACCAATGGATTGTGTTCATTAGCTGTCTTTGCCTCAAGGACCATTTCTCTGCAAAATTTCATCAAATTCTGCCCATTACTTTTTGGGATATCTTGTGCACGGTTAAACAAATGGACATGGTTGCTCACATAACCTTTGCCCTCCTTTGTCAGTTGACCGAGACAATATAAGGACAATGAAAGAATGCATACCTCTGGTAACGAAGCAATAACAGCCAATAATTCCATTAATATCTTTACCAACACATGGATGAATTCTGACTTGTTTTCCTCAGTCTAGTCTGTATGTATTTACAGTAAATGGAGACTTTAATGTCGATTTACGCCAAACACCAAATCACAGCATAGTGGAAATCTAGAGATGGTTTGGATTCCAATGATTCAGACCGCATGTGGCTCATCCCACTATGGACTATTGAGCTCTCCTGGATCACATCGATGTCAACACCAACCTAAATGTATGTGTGGAGATTACAGACTTTTATGATGTCATATAGAAAGAATCTTAGATAAGTGATGAAAGGAAACAATTTCACGATAAATAACCGAGATGAAGAAAAACTTAGTGGATTCAGATCCAATATATGCCCTGATGTCCATTGGTGCCAGTGCTTAGGATTCCATAATGTGAAGTGGATGAGAGTCTACGATTCCCACTGGATGGGACGCCAGTCTGATGTAGGTTACTTTCCCAGCCAAGGCCCGGTAACTGGGTAGACTGGGGCCATGCACATGAAATGTCTTGTGCATGAACACAGACGGATAGCATGACCGGGAATCTACATGTCTACATTTTTCCCCAAAATTTCTTCAAAATCTGTCCAATACGTTTTCATTAACCTGTACACACTTGAAGGACAGTAATGATTACAAAATAGTTTCACATAATTACACAAAGAATGAGACTATTTCAGACAATAAAAAAAACACAAGGAAACAAAGCAAACCACGTGTCGAAAGCAAGCAGGAAAACATCAAGCCTACTTAATCGTCATCCTAACCTAGGCTTTTTGGCACCAACAAAGTTCATCCTTCCAGGACATGTAAGAAAAATCCTGGACAGTATGACCTGACAAGGTCGGCTATTGTAATAGGTGCATACAATAGAAAATACATCGTAACATGGGCAATAAGAAATTAAAAGGCATAAGATAAATTTATCATGGCAGAAATATGGGACTTTATCCAATGTAAATCTCTGTTGAAGTACAAAAAAAAAATAAAAAAGGCAGCTACAAAGACATAGCAGTGCCATGCACAACCCACACACTCTGGCCAGACAAATTAGGCTACTCTCATACAGGCAGCAGACAAGAATATGAAGTGGCAAAAAAGAGGCGGAAGCCATTCAATTAGTTCCAGCAGCACCCTCGTGTATCCATGGAATTTAAAGCACAGTATAACAGGCTACAGTCAGGAACATCACTATTTGGACAGTGACATCATTTTTCATAACTTTGCTTTCGTACACCACAACAATCGAGATGTGCTTGTGGTGTAGACTTTTAGGTTGAATTCAAAGGTTTCACCAAAAATACTGCATTAATCGCTGAGGAGTCCAGTCCATTTTCATAAACATTCTCTCCATTTTTAGAGGCCTGAAGCAATTAGACAAACTAAACATATGGATTACTCCTGCAGGGGATGGATACATGAACATTTCCAAGTCACTGAATGTGTCGTGGACTTCATTTACATTAATCGTTAGGAAATACAAGTAGTATGATACTGTGTGGCAACTCTTTCTTGAGAAGGCCGTTCCATGCAAGAAGGAGACGGGTGAGGGAAGCCACCAAGAAATCTGTGACAACTCTGAAGGAGTTATAGTGTTTGTGAATTTTGACTTGAGAAACTGTGCAAGCGCAACTTTTGACTGTCGCACCGCGAGTCGCAGCATCACATCGGAGTGGCACAGAGAAGGATTTTCATACAAGAAAACAGGTCAAATCTAGGCGCGCATACTCCCATGTGCCTTCTGGCAAGCTGTACCTGAAATTTCATCTCTTCTTTTTAGGAAAATCCTTCTCTGTGTGTCCAATCACAGCCACATCTTGATTATTTTAATTCAACTCCATTGTAGTGGTGTGCAGAGTCGAAAAATGACAAAACGCAAACCTACATGTAGTCACCTTCTGTAATTATGTGTAAAGTGCTACAGAAACGGAAGTCATGCGCTTCACCATCGCTGCCATCCTCATCAGAATCATTTTCACTATCATCGTCTAAACCAGTCACGCTACAACAAATCATTTTTAGCACACTTGCACAGATCTGTGAGGTGCACAACAAAGAATGCCCATGAAAAATGGAGGCCAATTCCAGTCAACAAATTGCAGAAAATTGGCATTTAAATACAAATAAGTTAGTAGTACATTGAACAAAAAAATGACCCAAGTTAACCCTAATAGCGAAGCATCTAAAATGAAATAATTTAAAATGAGGAAATTGGAAAAATAGAGCAGCAAAAATGAACAACAACGGAAAAATAGAGCGACAAATACTGTCTAATATAGATCATTAACGACACCCAACTGCTAAGCCTAACACAGTTTATCGAGGACCGCTTCAAAGCTGGAATGGTAACTGGTGTTGTATTTGTCGACCTCACAGCTGCATACGACACAGTGAACCACCGAGCTCTCCTAACCAAATTAGCTCGCATGATCAGGAATGCCAAGGCTGTCCGCATCATAGAGTCGCTCTTGACAAACCGTCGATTCTACGTCGAAATGGACGGCAAACGCAGTTGGTGGAGAGCAAAGAAGAACGGCTTGCCTCAAGGATCAGTACTAGCCCCAATGCTCTTCAACATCTACACAAATGATCAGCCCACCTTCAACAACATCCGAAGGTTCATCTACGCAGACGATCTC
>OMMV01067239.1:0-10204 GCA_900302635.1 Chatrabus melanurus
GGAAAAATGTCTCGATTTCAGCTGCGACATTCAGATGGTAGGGTCAGAATTTGGCGTAAACAACATGAAAGCATGGATCCATCATCCCTTGTAGGAACAATTCAGTCTGCTGATGGTGTAACAGTGTGGCAACTGTGCAACGCCTGTCATTTCAATATGGACCAACATCTCTGAGGAATGTTTCCAACACCTTGTTGAATGTATGCCACAAAGAATTAAGGCAGTTCTGAAGGCCAAAGGGGGTCCAATCCGGTACTAGTAAGGTGTACCTAATAAAGTGGCTGTCGAGTGTATAAATATACATATATATATATACATACACACACAATAGAGTGATCTACACTGACGCCACAGGATCTTGCATATTGTTTGTTTTTTTTCTTCATTAAATTATGATACAACAGTAACACCCAATCTTGTTTAGTCAGGTTTCCAGACCTGAATAAGTGTGTTCAGTCAACCAACACCTGGTTGAAAATGGAAAACACTTTATTTTGCTTATTATGTGCAGTAAAGCTGGAAGAAATTGAAAATAGGCAGTGCATGGGGTCCCAAGGAGCAAGATTGAGAAAGACCTGGGTATGCTGACATGTTAAACATAATTCACTAGCAATTACGTTATTGCTTTGACATTTGTTTTTACCTCGTTAGAGCCTAAAAATGGTCACAGCCTTCAATGTGACTCCGTGAGAAATCCTCAGATGTGTCCAGCAGCCCCATAAAGATAAGTCTACACTGAAAAACATGAACAATGGCAAGTGGTCCTTGGATATTTATTACCATAATTTAGCACAAATAATAAAACATTTTATGAACCGTTTGGGAAAATGTTATCATCAAATGCTTTAGTCTGCAATAAAATCCACTAATAATAATGATTAGAAATATACTGCCTCCCAAAATTGAATTAAAGTAAAAGCATAGTGTTGTGGGCACAGGATAAAACTGAACACAAACTCAGGGATGCACACACAATACTGCTGGAAGGGAGTTTATTTAGAATTAAAGAAAAACAGTTCTGGGGGGGAGGAGATGGTCATGTGTGATCCTGACATGGACACTTGGCATGAAGACTTGACATGGAGTAGAGATTGAGGTGGCATGAGGAGACTTAACGTGGTTTGGAGATCTGACATAGCATGGAGACTTTCTGTGGCATGGGCACATGAGTTGGCACAAGGTGACTTAGCAAAATGTGGACATCTGATGTGGAATGAGACAATGTGGTCTGGAGATCTGATGCAATATATAGATTACATGAGCAAAGAAAAAGATGGAGATATAAACCGGGCAGAGGGGGGCCGGAAGGTGGTCCAGCAATGAAAAATCTCAAGGGCGGCCAGAAGGCTGCAACAGAGCTCAAACATCAGGAAGGTGGCAAGAGGCTACAGCAAGGGCGAGAGCTCTGGAAGGCAGTTGGGAGGTTGCGACAAGACTGAGACGTCTGGAAAGCAAGCAGGGAGGCTGCAGAAAGGCTTAGATATCTGGAAGGAAAGTTGGGAGGCCGCAGCATGACTTGAAACATCTGGAATTTGGCCCGGAGATCAAAGCAGGGCTCAGACAAAAGTAGGGTAGCCAGGATACCGAAACAGCAGCATTGAGATGTATGGAGTGCGCAGGAGCAACTCTGAAATGTGTGGATAGTGTCTGAGAGACGGCAGCATAGAGGCATCTGAAGAGGGAAACGCGGCAGAGATAATGCACGGCATTACCATGCAGAAGACTCTTGAGCTGATGTATATGGAATATGTGGCACCAACTTAGAGACAGAAGAAGCATGTAACCTTACCGCTGCCTCAGACTCAGGAGCAGGAGCTGAAGAGGCATGACAACATTTGACTGCCTTGGGAAGAGGAGCAGAAACAGGGGAGGCATGCCAACCCTCAGCTACATCAAGAACAGTAGTAGGAGCCGGAGAGATTTGCTGACCCTTGGCTGCCTCAGGAATAGGAGCATGAAAAGGAGAAGCATGTCAAGCCTTGGCTGCCTCAGTCTCAGTTGCAGAAACAGGAGGAGGATTCTGCAGCTGTAGTAACAGGGACAGACTCCACAGCTGTGACAGCTGGGGTGATCTCTGGTGCTTTGGCAACTGGAGCATAATCTAGAGGTGATGACACTGGACTCTGGCTCCACCTTGGATACCTGTGGAGGCAGAGTCCACTGCAGAGGAGGCAAAGAGGAGTGTCAGGAGGGAAGACTGGAGCAACGTGAGGACAGAGTGGAGTGATGTGAATTCTGACTGGAGTAACTGGAGTAACATGGTAGTTGACATACACTGAAGTGATGTGAAATCAGACTGCAATGACGTGAACTGTGACTGGAGTGACGTAAAGACTGACTGGAGCAATGTGGATGCTGGCATTGGCAGAAGTAATGTGAAAGCAGACTGGAATGATGTGAAGGTTGAGTGGAGTGGCATGAGCTCAGTCTGGAGCATCATAGTGACTCACTGGAGTGACATAGAGACTGACAGGTGTGTCATGGAAGCAGGTGGGGGGACTTACGTGGAGGCTTTCTTACAGATGAGAGACTGACACTTAGGGGGCGGATGGGGTTCACGGTTATAGAACCATTCAGGGAGTCTCCCCTGACTAAAAAGGTCTCTTTCAGCCAATTCAGGAAAATTATCTATTAACCCTGGATTTTCATCAGTTAGAGTCCATGTATTGCACCATTTTTTTCCCCTTGGACTGGAAGCTGGAGTGAAAACAGATTAACTGAATGTCCAAATGTGCACTTGTGGTGACATAGTCATAGTCATTTCATTCTGTTGTCAGCACAGGAAAAAAAAAACTACCCAAACACAGGAGTACATACCATATCACTGGTGAAGGGAATTTATTTAAAATGAAAGGATGACATTCTGAGGGGAGGAGATGGTGCTTTGGAACCTGACGTGGCTTGTGGCGTGGAGACCTGGCGTGAAGACATGATGTGGCATAGAGACTTGAAGTGGTAGTTGGAGACTTAGCATGGCATGGAGATCTGAGGTGCGTTCAGGGCACAAAATGTTTTGTAACGTTAGGGAGCGCTTTGCCATTGAACAACCTGATCGCCAAAAGCGTTAGCGAATGCTCGCTAACAGAGGCTAACAGTCTGGGAGGTGCCTCACGGCGTGACTCTTCACGAAACAAACATGGCCGAGGGTGGAGTCTGTGCCGTCGGAAGAATGCAAGGGCAACACTTCCAGCAGAAACAGCGTCAATTACGGCTGTAACTATGGGTGATCTTTCTAGTGCATCGTCCATAAGCTCATCTAAGAGCACAGAAATGGCAAATTTCTTCATAACAGCAGTTGCAACTCTTCTTCTTCTGTGACCAACAGGTGCATTACTGCCACCATCTGGACGAGAGTGTGGATCGGCACTGGAACCAAACACGCGCCATTGCGCAGGCACACCTCTCGCAGTGAACAGGTCATTCAACCGGGATCTTTAGCGTTCTCGGAAACTCAGTAATGCTTTGTGATGCTGAACCCATGCCTAATGTGGCATGGAAACTTGCTGTGGTGTGGAACTTGACGTGGCATGGAGAGACTTAACTTAGTGTGGAGATTAGGTGAGATGTGGAGGTCTGGCAAGAAGCCGGTGCAAGGATCCGGAGCTCAGCTACGAGGAACGAGCAATTAAGACAAAAAACAAACAAACAATCAAATAAACAAAAACAAAAAATGAATAAACTCCAGCGAGGACAGCACTGTGAGGAGTCAAACCAAACAAACTGACCGCAGCTGACAGAAACTGGGGCTTGACATTCCGTGAGGAGTGACGATTTAAACTAGAGACAGGTGTGTGACAGTGATTGACGAGAAGGTGTGTAAGAGAGAGACGAGACAAATGCCACAACAAAACACACACACACACACACAAACACTGGGAACTACACAGACAGTACTGGGGAAACAGACAAGGAGTAGGTGTGTGACGACTGAAAGTGAAAACTAAAATAAAAGTCAACAGGGCGAACCCATGAAGAAAACACAAGAATACACTAAGAAAACACCCAAACAACACTGTGAGTGCAAAAACACTTGGTAATAAGACAATACCATGACACATAAATGGAGTGATTTTTCTTTTTTTCCCCCATACTGAGGCCAATGAAGGTCAAAGTCACAGAAAGCCTGACAGTGAACATGAGGTCCACATCTCACAGGAATATGTTTAGGAAAAAAAAATCCATTTACCTTCTCTGTGAAAAATATATATTTTTTCCAGTAAAAAACGGAAAAACCTTGAAAGCATGTTCCACTTCTGGCTGATCAGTGATGTCTCAGCAGGTGTTTTGCTTTTGACAGCTGATGGAAAACACCTACGTTTGACCTTTAAAAGTTTGAGTATAAAAACAGTGCACCAGCAATTTTTTTATTCTTTCTAAGTTATAGAGTAGAAATGCAACACTGATGCATACACACACATTTTCAGCATCGGGAAGCCTCTTCGTGGAGGAGTGGCCCGCTGTTTACAACCATGAATCCACTCGCATTTTTTTTTCCTGCCCAGTATTCAAATGAGTACCAGTAGATTTAGGTTGCATGACTAAATCTCTATTAAACTTTATCAAGGTGATTTTTTGTATTTTCCCTGAGACCACACAAGCATCTTGATTATGTGCTCCCTTGCCTATAACATACAACATACTTACCTATCTGAAGAATTATATGCCAAGCTTGAAATCCAACAACCATGTACCACAAAGTGTGCTTCAGCTGTGTGTATAGACACTATCAACCTTGATTATTTTAAACCACCTGCTTGGTAATTTCTTAGAACTATGCAGTGGCAGTTATACATGCAACGGCTGTCAAACACAATGAAACAGTGCTGATGATTGACATGTCTTATGTATTCCAGGCAGGGCTTCAAATGAGAATTTCTTTTTCAATCGCTTTGTTCCATGAATCAGTATTTTAGTGTTTTCTGTTTTGGGTTCCACCTTAAAATCATTACCGAACCAGTTGAAATACATTAATAATGTTCCATGTCAGGCTGTGTGACATAACAGTATGCATCTTTCAGATGTTGTAAAAATATCAATTGATGCTGGCTATATTTTACTCTATAGTCATCACGCTAATGCCACGGTTAATAAACTAGGCTATGTTGGGCACATTGTTACTGGAGCTAGCTAACTATTTCTGACAATGTTTCTCTTTACATGGTAGCCTGTCCGTCAAATACTTACGAAGTTGATGTTTAACACCAACATTTATAAGGAGCATAGCACAATATTTACCTCCTCTGGTTGGAAACAGGAAGACCACACCACTATTTACTTTAATCGCCCGCCACTGGTAAATATCGCTCCACCATTCAAAGACGTGCAGAGGAAGACATGACGTGAACTCAGCATCAAGGTAGTGCAAGCAGAAAATATTTTAATTTGTAATAAAAGAACGAAAAAAACAACATTATTAACTGATTACCATTGTTTTAAATATATGTTTCT
Organism: Chatrabus melanurus; assembly: GCA_900302635.1. Lineage (NCBI taxonomy): Eukaryota > Metazoa > Chordata > Actinopteri > Batrachoidiformes > Batrachoididae > Chatrabus > Chatrabus melanurus. The sequence goes on from OMMV01067239.1 coordinate 5,449, forward strand.
GTTTGGTAACGTTAAAAAATTATATATAGTTCCTGGTTTTCATTTTTGTTCCTTGAAACAGTTCGAAATCTTGATTCTGGGTTTATACACTACTTTTTGGACATAGCAATATTATTTTCATCATTACCCTGTGCACCACTGCTCGAGCAGGGTATTGTAATTGCTCTTGTCTATGCGTGTCTGTGTGTGAACAAAATAACTAAAAAAATGGCTGGACGGATTTTCACCAAGCACGGTGGGAATATAAATGGATTCGTGTCTCCAGATGGTTCACTTTTGAAACAGATTGGTCAAAGGTCAAGGTAAATTTACCATGCATTTACCATAATATTTCCACTACTAATGTAGCTGGAGATTTAATCAAAAGCTCATATTGATCAGTAAAATATTTGTGATTGTGATTTGTAAATAAGGGCATATAAGTGACTTCAAGACGAAGTCACAAAGAAGTCATACTATGAAGAAAAAAAACACCTTACTTGGCTATGTGTGGGCCCTCAAAGTTCAGTGCATGTATTGCTGACAATAAGTATTCATAATTCATAATATAAACTTATATCTCAGTGTGCAGAGTGCGCAGGGTATGCATCAACCCTCTGATGCCTTTCATTCCATCCTGCAATCTGCCTGGTCAAAAACATCCTTATTTTCCACCATTTTATAAAGAACACAAGGGACAAGACAAAGCAAATTAATCTCACAATAAGCTTGTGATTATCAGCCTCTCACTTCCACATGTGCCATGCATTGGCTCTTCCCAGGAGTGTAATATATCAGTGAGACCGCACAGGTCGGTAAGTGCAGTCCGCCAGCATCCGTCGACTTCTGCACGAGCAGAGATATTAAAACCCACACAGGACAGCTACTGGCAGCATAGACTCAGACAAGGTGTTAACTGATTAGAGTGGAATCAGAGCGCTGGGACCCAGCCAGTTTACCACCCTGATTAGACGGTTGAGGGACTCATTTAGAAGCTCGACTGTCACAAGATAATTACTAAAACACACACTAATATATGCAGCAGCAGCTGGGAGCATTACTGCTGGTGATGAACAGGACAGAAATGTGCTTAAGTGTGGGCAAAGATCGATAGCATAGCTCAGTCGTGCTGATGTCAAGAGTCGATCTTTTAAAAAGATGGCATAATAATTACATGTCTAATTCAAATGGTTTTGCAATCAATTTAGGACCCGTGATGTTCTATTCTTATATTTTACAAAATCAATTAATTCAGCACGAAATGAAACTCATTGGGTTCACTGTCATATTTTTGTATGGTGAGGGCCAAATTTACATAACGTAAAGCACCTTTTTTATACATGTGCATGCAATCTGTGTGCAATTAGCATCTAATTACTCTGTAATCTTGACTGGACTGGAGTGGGGAGCTCAGTGGGTGAAATTCAGGGGTGAAATTAAACAATGAAAATAAACATAGAAATGACTACAGCTGAGACTTATTTTCATAGCTGAAAATTCAAGTTTTTATTTTTATCATGAATCAAATATTGAATAAGAAATGATAACGGCCTACAATGCTCTAATTTGTGGCTTGTACAAACAGAAATTCATATTAATGCACATGTATTGTTAGCCATTTATATCTGCCCATGACATAACAGGTGAGGTCAGGTATGGGAGTACACAACGGTGCGGCACGTCATCGCATCCAACATACCACAGAACCATCCTGGGTCCTGACTGGTAACCACCCAGACAGTCTACTTGTCTCCAAAAGTAGCCATCTTGCTCCTGCCAGCTGAAACGGAAGCTTTCCCTCAGCCTTTTCCAGTTGCTGGGGTCATCAGCACTGAGGCCCCTGTGTGCTGGATTATGCTCATAGTCGTGCACCACATGGCCATAGTGATGTAGCTGATGTTCCCTCACAATGCAAGAAGTACACCTCATCCTGTGAAATCACTGATTTGACAGAAAGTCATTCTTGTGGTACCTAAGGGTGCTCTGGAGAGATCTGGTACCAAACAACATCCATTTGTCGCCTTAGGCCACTGGTTAAAAGTTCAAGTTCCACTACCATACAGCAAGACTGGAGGCACGAGGACCCTAAATGCACAATCTCACCTAGACGTTTGGGCCAATGTAGATGAACGCATTTGCAATCGTCGGTGTCCACTGGCCTCCGCTAACCTCCGCCGGTCTACGTTGAAGAACGGCGGCCGCGTCCAAAAATTTTCAACATGTTTAAAATTTCTCGCTGTTTGCCGAGCTGCCTCTGGCTACGTTGGAGACCGTGAGAGAAAGTTAATCTCTGCTACGACCAAGTTCCCTACGCTAGCCTCTGCTAGCCTAAGTTACTGGTGCGATCGTCTACACTGGCTAATGTTTGGGTGCTGCTTCATCTTGCCTGCTCAGAATCACTGGACAGTGGTGTGTCGAACCCCTCTCCCGCACGTTGCCACGTTGGCAAAAGTCCCATTTGTTCTAATGATGCGCTGGCTAATGCCCGCCTCCACTGGCCTCCACTAGCACCATGTTGTGGAACACCGAGCTGCATTAGAGGTTCGCTACCAAACTCCGGTAACATGATTTTTGCTGATGTTTGGCCAATTTTCTGGACTTTGCCCTGCGTTCACTAAACGCTGGGGTAAACGGCATAGTGAGATTGCGCCTTAAGGACTTGAAGCTTTGTCCTGCAAAGACATCAGCATTATCAAACACCCATATCTAGCGATTTGATGACTCCATAAGCTCTTCCCAGACATATCTTGAGATCACGGGCGCACTCTCAGAGACAGGAATGTCATTGCTGATGCAAGTGAATTTCTCAACGCTTGTTTGACGCTTTGACCACATTCACTTCTTATGGCTGAGTCCAGGAAGTCACTGAAAGACTAGACCTTATCGGGGCATCCACTGATTCCACAAAAATCACTGCATCACCTGTTAAGTCAAGGTCAGTAAACTTTCCTCACCAACTGTGGTACAACTACGGCACACATTCTTCCTCTTCATCTGCAATGTCAGCAACATCCATTGTTCATCATTATTGTGTATCTATGTCTATGGTTACAGGAGATTTTAAACAACATGTGTGCTAAGTCCAATAGAATACCTATTTATTTCCGTACAACAACTCGTCATCCGTGCCTGCGTTGTGGCAGCATCTTTACACATAGTGGCATGTCGTACTGGCATCATAACCTATGCAAGACATTTCACTGTGACGTTGTGACAATTTGTGGTGATTTTTGCTGATGTTTTGTCAGCTCTAGCTGAGGTTGTGGTGGCATCTTGTGACACTGATGCAATGCAGTAATGACGGTAGCATAGCGGTGTCATGTCTACATGGTGGTTGGAGCACTTTTCTAACCAAATCTCCAAGGACTGGAACAAAGTACAGTACAGGAGGTCAGCTGATTTTGTAAAACTGCATTTCTGTGCTCCTTTTCATTGACAGCCTGAGAATTTGATGGAGATTTTTACATGCAAACAGGTAACTAAAGGTGTGGCTTCGACCATTCATAATCCTGGACTTTGCATATACACAGCTTTGTAACTCTGGCAATAAATAAATAAATAAACAGACACAAAGACCAAAAGACAGCTCATTTCAAGCGACATGTAACTTCAATAACACACATATGGAAGGAACAGCTTTACTTCAGCTACAGTACAAAATTCTTCCTGCAAGGATGTGTGGACTTATGATAGTGTGATTTAGTTTTAGAAGGGATCCCATTCACTGTGAGCCTCGCTCAAGCACCTCCTTTACCAACTTTTTCTTTCACAGCTAAATTCACACAAAATCCTTTCTGCAGGGTTGTATGGAGACATGACAGTGTTTTTTGAGTTTTAGTACGTAACCACTGTACATTTCTGTGTGGAAACAGTCTATCTATCACTGACAACTACGCCTGCTTCTAATCCATCATCAATCGTGCATCCACTATCATTTGCATCCCATTTATGGGATATTACATAATCACAAGAAAGTTGCTTTGTGGACCGATCTGGTGCGTCAAAGTTCACTAGCTTTTAATGAGTATGTCTTCATTATATGTCCTTTTTAACATGGTAAGCTAAAAGATGATAGCATTTACTGTTGAATTATCGTGATTAAACTCAAGAGGATCAACTCATCAACAGTTGTGAAACAATCAAAGTAATGGGTTGTGTTTCTGTTGAGTCCATTTCTGTGCAGAAATGGTCTATCTATCTATCTATCTATCTATCTATCTATCTATCTATCTATTCAGTCATCACATTTAACAGGGTACATGCCTAAGCTTTTCCAAAGTGTCGGGATAAATATGCATTTTTTGTTTTTGTGCATATAGACTTTGTCCTCAGTTGACAAGATTTATGAATCTGGTCGTACGTCTGCAAACTTCACCTGCCAGAATATATCCATTACTCAATAAATTACAATATAGAGATTAATCACACCAACACTTTGCTGAGTGTACAGAGAGCTAAATCAGGGTTTTCTCACCACAATGTGCATTTGTTCTTCAGAGGCAGATCCACACAAGCCTATCTCTGAAAACTGTGATGAAGCTGAGAAAAACGAGCCGAATACGCATCAACAACAACGTGCTTCCACCCATTACTCGCACAGTCGCTCCTAAAAGCATGCACAACACAGAGAGGCCCACTTCACTGCTGAGAGCCCCTCAGTTGTATAAAAACAGCTACCAGGCGGGTACTTCTGCTTTACTGTCAACATGCATGAGTCATGTTCATGTGTCAGGAACAACGGACCTCATGCAAGAACCACATGTACTGACACAGTTTT
>OMMV01067250.1:0-10678 GCA_900302635.1 Chatrabus melanurus
AATCTGACAGTGTGTGTTTGGAGTAATCTGACACTGTGTGTTTGGAGTAATCTGACATCGTGTGTTTGGAGTAATCTGACATCGTGTGTTTGGAGTAATCTGACAGTGTGTGTTTGGAGTAATCTGACATCGTGTGTTTGGAGTAATCTGACAGTGTGTGTTTGGAGTAATCTGACATCGTGTGTTTGGAGTAATCTGACAGCGTGTGTTTGGAGTAATCTGACATCGTGTGTTTGGAGTAATCTGACAGTGTGTGTTTGGAGTAATCTGACAGTGTGTGTTTGGAGTAATCTGACATCGTGTGTTTGGAGTAATTTAGCAGTGTGTGTTTGGAGTAATCTGACGGTTTATACGTTTGGAGTAATCTGACGGTTTATACGTTTGGAGTAATCTGACGGTTTATACGTTTGGAGTAATCTGACGGTTTATACGTTTGGAGTAATCCGACGGTTTTTACGTTTGGAGTAATCCGACGGTTTTTACGTTTGGAGTAATCCGGCGGTTTATACGTTTGGAGTAATCCGTCAGCAGTTCATGTCAGTGAATTTTCAGAATGAATTTCACTTCCTTTCGGTGTTACTTGCAGCCGTCATGGATTCATTCAGCGAAGCAAATTATTAACTTGAGTAATTTACATGAATGTTTCATTTGACCTATGAGGTCAACAGTTTTAAGAAGTAGATATTAGCTCGCCATAATCTAGTCGATGTAGCCACTGTGTTAACTAGTGGGAGAGCTAGCCAAGATCAATCGTTACAATGACTTGGCAAAGGCGCTAGTCTGGCTAGTTAGCATGTAGTGTACTTGAAAACAAGCACATTGAGCTTTATTAGCATTAATGTCCTCTGCAAAAAAAACAAAAACATGTTCATCAGGTAACGCTGTGGTTTTCCAAAGTAAATCTTTAAAAAATAAATAAATAAAAATAAAATCCTCTGAATGTTAAAAGTCTCTTCTTGCTTAAAAAAAAAATCTTCATTTCAGAGATTTTCTTACTGTATTTGAAAAATGTTGCATTATGGGTAAACAGCTGTTTCCTTGAATAACTGCAAAGTTTTTTTTGTTTGTTTGTTTTTTTACGGCACATTTTTGAACATGAGGAGAGATTGAGGATTGTTGTTTGAAGCAACGGGATAAAGGACTTTCATGCGTGAAATCGGGTTCACGCTGAACCTCGTTCCCTGACATGAGATACTTATTTATGCGAGCAGCTAAAACGATGAAGCACGGTGACAGTTTTCGGGTTTATCGAGTCATTTTTTGTGTGTATTTGATCCCGAAAGGTTTGGCGAAATTACGACAATTTCTGTCGAAGGCATTTTAATCCACTGCAATCTGAGCTCAGAAAATTCCAAATCCAATTCTACCATTACATCTCGAAAAACATGGATGCCCACGTAGTCAGGCCCATAAGTATTTGGACAGTGACAGTTTCTGGGGTTTTTTTTGTTTGTTTTTGCCTCTGTACACCACTATAATGGATTTGAAATGAAACAATCAAGATGTGATCAAAGTGCAGACTTTCAGCTTTAATTCAAGGGATTTAACAAAAATAGGAATTATGGCCACTTTTATACACAGACCCTCCATTTTCAGAGGCCATAAGTAATTGGAGAAAGTAACATGAATATAAGGATTATTGTTAATACTTGGATGAAATTCCTTTGCAGTCAATGACTGCCTGAAGTTTGCAACCATGGCGTCACCAAATGCTGAGTTTCCTCCCTTGGGATGCTGTGCCAGCTCTTTACTGCAGCCTCCTTCAGTTCCTGCTTGTTTGGGGGTCTTGTTGCACTCAGTTTTGTCTTCAGGGTGTAAAAAAACAATGCTCCACTGGGCTGAGGTCAGGTGACTGACATGGTTATTGAAGAATATTCTATTTCTTTGCCTTGAGGAGCTCTTGGTTGCGTGGCTGAGTGTGTATGTTTTGGGTCATTATCCATCTGCACTGTGATGCTCCGTCCTGTCAGTTTGGCACCATTAGGCTGAGTCTGAGAAGATGGTTTAGCCCAGTATACTTCAGACTTAATTATGCTCCTTCCATCAGCAGTGAGATCATCATGGTTCCACTGGCAGCCATACATGCTCGTGCCATAACACTGCCTCACCATGTTTGACAGATGATGAGGCATTCCTTTCCCATCATTCTGGTACAAGTCAATCTTGGTTTCATATATCCAAAGAATCTTGTTCCACAACTGGTCAGGTGTTTTTTGTTTTTTTTAAAGATGTTTTCTGGTGAAGTCTAATCTGGCCTTCCAGTTCTTGAGTGTTTACCAGTGGGTTTCACCTTGTCCTAAACCCAAAGGCGTCTCTAGATTGTAGACATTGACACTAATTTGTTGACCTCCCCCAGAGTGTTCTGGACTTGGTTCGATGTTGTGAAGGGGGTTTTTCTTCACCGAGGAAATAATTCTGCCATCTTCCACGTCTTCTGTGGTCTTCCAGGCTTTTTGGTGTTGTTGAGCTCACCAGTACATTGCTTCTTTTTGAGAATGTACTAAATTGTTGATTTGACCACTCCTAAAGTTTGTGCTATCTGTCTGCTAGATTTACTTATTTATTTTCCAGCCTTCTTCACTCTGGATGTTATATTGAGAGTTCCAGTGTAGTTACCACATGTAATTAGAAACATGGAATCAACTCCAGACCTTTTATCTGCTTAATTTACCATACCGAGGGAACAGGACACATCTGGCCATCAAACTGCGCTTGTCAGTCAATTCTCCATTTACTTTTGACCTCTGAAAATAGTGACGGCGTATAAAAATGGCTGTAATTCCAAAATGGTTAATGCAATATTTCTGTTAAACCCCTTGAATGAAAGATGAAAGTCTCCACTAAAAGCACATCTTGATTATTTTATTTCTAATCTGTGTTGGTGATGCAGGCAGGCAGATACATTCGAAATGTGGAAATTATGTATCGTGTATTGATCAGATCCTTGCACACCTGCCAGCATGGACAGCTGATTTGATGTTCAGGCTGCAGTGAGAATCTCCAGTGTGACATCAAGTTCCTGCTGACATCTACGCACATTCTGAATGTGCTTAACGACGAAAAGAATCGCACAACACTGTAGCCTCAGGACTTGGCTCTGAAGCTGCTAAAGGGGATGTGCATGGTGCCGCTGCAGGGAGGGCAACAGCTGATGTTAACTAAATACATTTAAGTATTTCCTTCTAAAACACAAACGTTAACATCGTGTGGCACACTCCGTGTTTGAAGCAGAGTGCACATGTGACAAAGCACAACAAAGAGCGCTATCGGTTGTCCATTAGCTCACATGCTAAGGTAAGTTTTGCGGTTTCTAGCACTGCAGCACTGCACACAGAGAACAATCCTAATCAGTTCCACATAGTGAAGCATCAGGATCACCCGTCAAGTTGAGTTTGTGTGTTGGTACCAAATGAGACAAAAGTTAGATGACCGCACCCCTACTGGATTTTACGTTACACTTTTACTTGCATTTGTTGCTTTTTTTTTTCACAGTTCAGTGGATCACAGTGTAACAATTTTATTGAAATAACTGAAAAGAGATGGAATAAAGCAAATCGCATCAAAGAATCATTAAAAAATGGTGCACTTGATTCTATTAAATTCTTCAGATTGTTTTTGGAAAGAGTTTGAAAGTAGCAGGAAGTCCAAATGGATGTCTCCATCAAGCTCCAAAAGTCCCTGTCTCATAATAAACAACAAAAATGTTTATTATGAGACAGGGAGGGTCCATAGTGTAACTATTTCCAGTCCAGGTCCAAACATTTGTGACAATCAGTTTGTCTTTTTTTCTGGAGTTCTAGTAATTCAAACAAACCAATAAATGGTTGAAAACTTAGTGTAACGTCTCTGGCAAAGGTTATGTTATTACACTGGTGGATGTTTTCCATCTGCTTACCTGCATCGGGGTCACGCTGGGAGAAGGTTAAGTAGGGCGACCTCAGATTTTGTTAACTCTATGTCCTCTAGTTCCTCCCGAGAGGTCCTGAAGTGTTCCCGGATATGGGATTCTGTAGAGAATGACTCCAGCATGTTCTGGGTCTACTCTGGGAGAATTCCACATTGAGATCTTCTCCCAGTTGGACATGTGTAGGAAACCTTCCAAGTGTTTGCCTTCAGGATGCATCCAATCAGATGATTGAACCACCTCACCTGGCCTTTTTTTGTTTTTTTAAACTGATGATGCAGTAGTTCTATTATGAGTTCCTTCCTGGTGTCGTAGCTCACCATGAGGATGAGTCAAACCGCCTGTGCAGGAAACTCATTTCTCATGCTCGTATCAGTGGTTGTTAAGAAAATACGATTTTAGGACTCAACAGACAAAAATGACTTGATAAGATGCAGATTTTAGTCATGCAGGGCTCAGTCTAGTTCCAAGGCTAAGACGGGGCATGGTAGGACATGATCACTCTTGGGATCATGTTTTGTTGATGCACCTACTATTTCGGTTCATATACTGAAGGCCCAGCAGAGAAGGTCTAAGCACAGAGGAATTGGCTCAAGCGGAATATAAATCAGAGAAAATCAGAGATGTGGTTTTGAGAGGTTTGTGTTTAGTGCAGCATCTAAGATCCAGTTTTCCTAAAATCCTAACCGCTTATTTTGTGCACCTCATTCTTCTTTCACCTTTGCATCTTGCACTGGGACAAAAAATAGCATCTTTGTTGGGGAAAATGGCATTTAGTCATAATGCTGTTTGCACAAAATGATGTGCCGCCAAGAAATGAGAGCCTGTGATGTATAAGTTTGATATTTAACATAAAAAAATACATTTTCATGCATCCCCATTCATTAATAACAATTATCTCTGAAGTTTCTTTCCTCTCCAGTGCAGCGCAGGAAAACAAAAGGGAGTGTCACAGAATAGTTAATTAGAAACAAGTCCACTGTGTGTAATATGAAATAACTTTGGCAACATAATTAACTCCCCTGACTGCACAATGCAGCCATTAATCACATCTTATTCTGTGAAGTACTCCGGCACAATCCATCAAAGCTGCTTGGGCGTCACCAACACCGTCCCGCCAGCCTCAACACTGCAGTCTTTAAAAGATCACCGACGCCTTCTGACACGAGTTCGGATCGAATGGGCCAGCGCCGTCTCTTTGGGTCTGCAGATGTGAGCAGCAGCATGACGGAACCACCATCAGGAAGGCGCTTTGTTCCGGTCCTCCAGGTTCCTGCCAGCTCTTAAAAAAAAACCCCACAGGTCGAGTTTCATCTGAGCTTTGAAAGCAGAACCTTGCAATGTCATGTCAGCGCTCTGGTTCTGGTTTCAGTGTTGGATTTCAGCTCTGGATGTGTGAAGGCTGCGGTGTGCGTTTTCACGATGGCGGGACAGCCGAGGTCGAGAGTGCTCGTTGAGAGAGGTTTGACGGAGGAGTCGTCATTGGTCACAAGCAGGACTCGTGGGACTCTCTGTTGGTGTGCAGGGACTTTTTCTCCTGCTGTGTGTGGTTCCCGTTGTGAAGGACAGAATACCTAAGAGGAGAAAAGAGAGGGAGAAAGTGTTAGGCCAGGTCAGGTCTGGGAGCAAGCGCTGGTGTCACATGTTGTGGCATCCACCACACGACGGAACCCCCCTGGGGCCCGATCGGCAACCAGTGTTGGGTGTAATGCTTTTCAAAGTAATGTATTACTGTAATCAGATTACATTTGTCTGGAACGCAGTCATGCGACACGTTACTGTTCTAAATTCAGTAATCAGACTACAGTTACGAAGAACGTGGCCAAAGATGACTGGATTCCCCCTGTACGCTCGCTAAGTCGCGACAGTCACGCAGCATGTGAAATCGACAGGGTGAGCCGGTAACTTTGTTTACTCTCACAACATTCCTTCTCTGACGCCCCCCAGGACGGGTGAAGAAGGGGTTCAACTCTTTCGATTCCATCCCGGGCTGTGCGTCTGTGGACCTCCATCCTGATGGAATATTCAGGAGGACGGTGCAGGCTTCGACGAAAAAGACGTCATACAAAGTGGGGGCAAAACGTGTGGATTTAAAGAGCGCCGTTCATTTTTCCTGTTGTCCTGCTGCACACATAAGTTAAACACCTGTTAATTACTTTAAAAAAAAAATAGAAGTAACTTGCTTTAATAAATGTCATAGAAATATGTAAAATGTTTTATGTGTGTTAAGTAGCGGGTTAGTGTTAAGTAGAGTTTTGCTGAAACGCTCGTTAAGCCTTAACGATGATTAATTAAACACAGCAGTGGATCTCTTAAATGTGTAAAAATGTTTATGTAAGAATGTTTGATTCATGTTAAGATAGAGAGCGAGAAGGCCACTGTATTATGTTATTTTATTTGATATAGCCTATTATTTTAATTTTGAGGCCATTCATGCTGTTAAGGCTCTTTTATATTAGCCTATAGAGCACAATACTAGGTCAAAAATATTTGTGATGCATAATGACTGGACAAGAGTACTAATTGAACACAATGCGAGATCAAAAGTACTCACGTAGGATTATGATATATTACCTCAGGAAGGAACCGTATGGTCAGATGGTTTTGTGATGTTAGATACGATGATTAACTCCTCACTGAGAACACAAGAAGTCCATACGTCACCAAGCTTTCAGCCCCGCCTCTTCCTTAGCGTAAATGAATTTTGCGTTGTTAAATTCCTGGTGTGAGTGAAGCCCGACACAGAGACGGCTCAGTTTATTGGCTTCCTGGTCTGGAAGGCCTTTTAGCCTTCAGCACAAAAGTGAAACGTGTGCAACGGATTGATTTACGTCTTAAAAAATGCCTTAATCTTCCAAATCGCATGAACTTCAAAAGCCAGCGAACACTCGTCCGCACCAAGCGAAAGCTGCAGCGTCCATTTACCATCCCTGCAATCAATACCAGACCTGGTGCCGATTCACCGCCAAACAGTTTAGGCCTGACAGAGCGTTGTAAAGGTATAATTCATTTAGTTAAAGCCTCATAACATTCCACTTGATGGAAAGTGAGTCATTCCTAAACCTCGCCCGGCCCGTGCTTACAGGAAAAGCTATCAAGAAGTCTGGGATATGGGAGGGTGATCGAGAGAAGTTGTCAAAGCTGACCCCAGTTTGACTTACGGGACATTAGCGGGGCTGCAGCAGTGACAGTAAAAACCCGAGGCCTAGATGGTAACCTAACTATCTGAAAGGCCTTTAGCAGCTGCTGGCTCCACGCTGACTTGAAATCAAATATTCTCTCAGGACACCACGTCTCAAATTTCAATTTGGCCGAATTTTACCACATAATGAATGTCCAAATGAGTCTGTGGAAAATGAATGTCTTCATTCACTGGTGGCGGCTGTATGTTTTAGTCATCTAGCCAAGGACTGAAACTTGAGGATAACTTCTTAAATTAAGCAACGAAAAGGTCAGAGGTCATTGTCTCCTGATGAATTTCCTGTAAACGACCATGTGGAAAAGACATACGAGCACAATAATTATGAGGCGAAACTAAGACGAGTGCTTTCAGACTTTATGACACCAATTTGGAGGAAGTTGAACTGGGGCCCTGGGGACAAAAATCAACTTTGGGTCCCTATAAACCTTGATGCTGTTTACACTCAAAGCACACAGTGAGCTACACAAGACCCAGAACTAACCGACCAGTACCACCTGGTATCAGGTTTATTTGTCAGTGTGTTGTTCAGTTGGGAATATCCACCTTGTGAACAGAATAGCACGTGCAATTATAAATCTATTAAAGTATATATTTACAATTAGACAAAAATAAAGTCGACAGCCTAAAGCTCCACAAAGTTTCCTCAAAGACAAAAGCTGAGTTTGTGAAACTGTGTTGGATTGTTGTTAGATTTGATGATAATTCAGATCTGTACACAACTGTTAATCATCACTTTCCTTCACAGTGGATGGTTCAGAATGTTTCTGAATAACTTAGACTAATGCACATATCTTGATGACAATTTGGGGCCATAATTATTTACAAAATAAAGTCTTTAAGTAACTGTTTATTCTTAGTTCTAAAAAAAAAAAGTTGATGCACTCGTAACCTCTGTTGGAAGTTTGTGTTTCAATCTGTGCTACTCAAGTATCAATTTCTATTGTGCATTCTGCATGTACACTGTGTGTGTGTACACGTACACTGTGTGTGCATGCATGTACTTACTGTACTATGTGCACACTGTATCTACATGTATATTACTACTTAGTGTATGTGCATAAGGTGCATACTGTGTGTGTATATGCATGTGCACACTATACATACAAACAAATATGCACAGATAATGGTATTCATGAGGTTGTAAGCCTAATTTCATACTGAAGCATCCACATAGTGTCACTTCTGACATTTTGTCTCATAGTAAACGTTGCAGTGTTAATTTAACATCTGCTCCCATTCAAAATAGTGCTAAATTAACTCTGTTGTTGTTAAATCTATTTCAATTTTCAATTCAATGCATTTATACTATTATTATAACTATTTATTTAGCACCAAATCACAACACAAGCCAACCCAAAGCACTACACATGAGCAAGGTTTAAACCTTACCTACCCCATGAGCAAGGACATTGGTGACAGTCGTATGGAAAAACTCCCTCAGGCATTTTCTGATTATAGGAAGAAACCTCAAGCAGACCAGCTTCATGATAGCACTGATTCAACACTACTTTGAATGGGACCATGTGCACTGACTGCAAAAACTGACTGTCAATTCAATTTATTTATATAGCGCCAAATCACAGCACGACTGTGCATCGTGAATACAAACTTATGTTTGAAGTGTATAATTGGGGGATTTCAGCCTTTTTGAGTCCGTGGCCTGGGAAGGCAGTTAAAATATTTTCTGCAGACCAAAGTGTGAATATCTCATAAATGCAACAATAATTTGTATTTTGGCATTTCCTGGCAAAAATAATGTTGACTTTGTCACTTTCAGACGGATCAGAGGGGTGGCACTGGGGGGTTGAAGACTTTAGGTCTGCAGGCTTCATTGCACTTCAATGAGAGAAACAGTTGTGGTGAAGGTACATTGTGTTACTCACTGTGGTCTAAAACCATTACCAGCTGTTTACACCAACACCCTGACCAGACATACTTCCTGCTGCCAAACTGCCCGTGAAATTTATCTTCCAGGCAGCCTCGATCATTTAGGGATTTTTCAAAAGGAAAGAGGCTGCAGACGCTCCTTGGTGCAGAACCCAAAATTGCTGCCACATTGTGTGGCTAAACCCTCCACTGGACTGTGTGTGGCTCCGCATTACTGGAGCGCTGCACAGTAGAAACAGGAATCCGATGTGGAGAGCAGGTTGTGGAATCTGCTGCAGGCTGTCAGTTTACATCAGCAGGAACAGATCGGAGCGACTTCATTAGTTACTTATTGTTGATTTTTCTTCATTTGGCGAGCCCTGTAATGCGTTTTCACATCTGTATTCCTGCGATTGCAATCGGTGATTTGCCAAATCCTGATTTAAATCTGCACGAAGACGCTTTGTGTCAAGGGAGCGGCGAGTTATGGCGGTAGGCGCTCGCTAATGCAATTTTGCTGCATTTAATCTTAATGGTGTGAAAACTGGAAGATGTTTGGAAGCGTTGTGCATCACGACAGTGACGTGCTGCAACTAAAGATGGTGTCATTTGTAAGGCGGTGTGACAGCCACCAAATGGGCTTTTTTAAGGATAGTGCAGAAAAAGTTTGGAAAAGGAAGAGTGGTAAATTTCTTATGTTAACTCCAAAACTTAGATTCCCCGACTAACTACAAAACTCTTGAAGTGGCTAACTTGAAAACTTTACGCACAGTGGAACCGTGGCTCAGACGTTCCAACTAAACCACGTTTTTTTTTCAACTCGACTGATGGAAAATCTTTAGGTTTTTATTTTTTTGCATCCACCGTGGTGAGTGAGGTTAACTTATATGTTGGAATTTTGATGGATCATAAGGGGGTATCTCTCCTGCGACTTTTGGCATGCGGTAAGTTTGAGACCTGATTTTTCGTGACTTTTTCATGTTTTTTTTTAAACGCGATTGTCGTGAAAGAGATGTGAGCGCGATTGTCTCACTGCAATGACAAGTCTGTATGGCTGCAATATATTTAGCCTTTTTGTCGCGTGCATCGCAAACCCCTCGCCACTACAGGCGACAATTTTGCAGCCATTACGAGAATGTCGTGCGGCACTTGCTTGCTAAAAGAGACAGATTTGATACAGATTTGCTACTATTTCACATCAGAGCCGCAATTTTTGCAGTCGCGGGAAATTTTAAACTTTTTAAAAAAAATGTCCGCGTGCAATTTTCGACAACTTGCGACCATTCTGCGAGCCCGCGACTGTCGCGAGGCTTTTCTGCAAATAAAAACCACAAATTTGCGATTACCTTCGCAAATTGGCCTCCCATCCAAAAATAAATAAATAAAAATCGCAGGTGAGATACCACCTATATGTGGAAGGTTGAGTCCATGATAGTTTGTAGTCGTTTGTTTACTCGGGGGATGGGCCATTATTCCGAAGGTCTATTGGTCCAAAAATTAGGGTTAGAGTTAGTTAGTTAGTTGCTTTTAAGGGTTAGGGTTAATAATTATAATACATTTTTGGGTGTTGGGGGCTTGCCCGCCAATTTTACAAATAAAATCCTGATTTGTTGGGTATTTTATAAATCTAATGCATATTTCTACCTATAGGACGGCCCCTTAAAAGTAATTATATTTTGCTCCATTTTAATAAGTTTGAACTGCAT
>OMMV01067254.1:4547-22711 GCA_900302635.1 Chatrabus melanurus
CGATGGCCCCCCCCCCCCACACACACACGGTAGTGCAGGGACCTGAAAATTGCACATTTTGAATGAGAATATATTGATATAATAGATAATTTGACAATTAAATATTAACAATGATTTCCAATTGTTTGTTTGTTTTTGGACACCAAAACTGATCGATTAGTTAAAATTTACAATTTTGAAACATAAGGTAAAACACTGTACATCACACCGTCATTTAATTTGAATGAATTCTTTGGAAGGATTGACGTTGGTCTTTATTTTCATGTTCAACTTCAGGAAGAAAAGACAAAAATATAAAATAAATGAAATTTGTCTTCAAATTTCTTAGTTCTTTTCTGAAAATACCATCAAGTAAGACACGTTTTTAAGAGTTGTTTGTTGTTTTTGCAGATGAGACTGTTGGAGCCACCATACGCCTGGATCAACTCAACAAAAATGAAATCCAGAACATCATGTCCATCTTAAAGCCGTATGATAAAAACATGACGATGGAGGTTACGAAGGATCCGGATGCCACTGCTGACCCTGGTCACCTGGGTTTAGACCTTAAAGACCATTCGGAGGTAAACATTAAAGTACACAAAATGGCAAAATAACATGTTTAACGTCAGTAACACAATAAAATCATGACATGTAATGACAGGTTCCTGCTGGGTAACACACCACCACCACTGCGTTTAAGAGCAGGGAAAAATGTAAATAATACAAGACAAGCACAGCAGAATTTTGGATTGCTACAAGTCATGATATCAATTATTCAAACATAAGTACTTGGGAGCACACAGACGTTACATCATTGAGGAAGGAGGCTCAAATTAACATCCAGGAATTCAGGAACTGATGAGGGAGTTGGTGGCATCATCCACCTTTAAGAAAGTACTCCATCACTATGACCTAAAAGGCTGACGACCAAGGAGGTCATTAATCCAAAACAGAGTCATGGCTTCACAGCCTTTTAGGCAGGGGTGGGCAACAGGGGCCAAGATGGTACAGGTTTTCCTTGCAACCAATCACCTCAGCAGGTGGTTTTACTGATGAGCTCCTAACCTCAACTTAAAGTCCTGATCATCTGTGGAATCACCTGCTGAGGTGATCGGTAGCAAGGAAAACCTGGACTGTCTTGGCCCTTCATGGCACACTATTGCCCACCCCTGCTTTTAGGTGATGGTGGTGGAGTGCTCTCTTAAAGCTGGATGATGAAAAGTGAGTGTTAAAGTTTTTAGCCAAGGTGTATGTAAACCTACGTCTGCAATGTGTTATAAACTATTGATATACTGCTGTTTGAACATCTATAGCAGTGGTTCCCAAACTGGGAGATACGAAGCCATTTCTGGTGGAAAATGTGGAAAATTAATCTGATTCCCCTCAGACTAATTATTGACAGGGAAGTAGAGTGAGTAAAGGAGACGTAAAGGATATGCTGTATCCTAGATTGCTCTTGATTTCTTTGCTAGTTTTACGAGAACCTTGTGTTTCTGTCTAAAAACTACTCTAGGTCTAGTTAATTCCTTTTTATTGTATTTACAACGGGCGGCACGGTGGCTCAGTGGCTAGCACTCTTGCCTCACATCAATAAGGTCTGGGGTTCGATTCCCACCGTGCCCAGTTCCTTTCTGTGTGGAGTTTGCATGGTGTCTACGTGGGTTTTCTCTGGGTACTCTGGCTTCCTCCCACTTCCAAAGACATGCATGTTAGGTGTATTGGTGACTCTAAATTGACCATAGGTGAGAGTGCGGCTGTGTTTGTCTGTCTATGTGTGGCCCTGCGATGGACTGGTGGCCTGTCCAGGGTGTACCCAGCGTCTCGCACAATGACCGCTGGGATAGGCTCCAGCATCCCCCGTGACCCTGAATTGGAGTAAGCAGGTATAGAAAATGAATGAATGTATTTACAACATACAGATCACAGGATTTCTTTGTGGACTTTACATTGTCCACAACATAAATCGACTTTTGTCCCTTTACCCTTGGTTTGTTGTAACGGGCAGGGTGAATGAGGGGGGCCTGACCTTTTGTTGGCTTCTACCAAAAGGGTCAGGGGCGTGTCAGAGACAGCAAAAATCTGGGAACTACTGGTCTACAATAATATATCAGAATTTCCCTTCAAAATGTCTGTTTTCACTCGGTTCTAGTAACAGCGGAGCAACCCATTACTTGACTAATTTTCCTCATTGTTTTGGATTTAATGTTCAGTAGTTTAAAACAGAATTCTGATGTACATGAAGCACTCACTGCTTGATTTGTTATCATTTATGACACAATAACTGTTCCAACTATATCTTAATCCATATGTTTATTGCTTGATTATTAACAGATGCTCCCAACTAGTTACAATCTGAAGAAGAACTTGTCATTGGATGCATCAGCTGCGGCACCAGGTATTTCGCTTGATGGCCCAAGTGGAAAGATAAACATGCTAGAGGGGTTTGGGAGTGACTTAAGTGGTCCCAATCGGAATGGAGACCTTCCCAGCCTTACTCTAAACAAGCCTTCAGTTGACAGTGGTGGCACATTCTCGATACCGACTACAGGACTGAATGGAACTAATGTAAAAGGAGGAGATCTTGGTGGCACCTTCAAAGCACCGAGCTACAACCTAAAGCAGGATCTGTCACTGGATGCATTAGCTAAAGCACCCGGTATTTCCTTTGATGGCCCAAGTGGAAAGCTAAATGCTCCACAGGGGTTTGAGGGAAACATAAGTCCCCCCACTGTCAATGGAGACTTTCCCAGCCTTAGTGTCAACAAGCCTTCAGTGGACAGTGGTGCCAAGCTCTCAATGCCCAATGCTGAACTGACTGGACCAAATATAAAAGGAGCAGATCTTAATGTCTCACCTCCAAAGCTCAACACCCCCAGTGCTTCGCTTGATATTAACAAACCACAGATCAAGACAGGCGGAAAGAAATACAAGCCCCCCAAATTTAAGATGCCAAATTTCAATCTACCTCAAACCCAATTTCCAACAGGAAAATTGGATGACTTAGATGTCAGTGGAACTGCAGACACACCAAATCTTAAACTCCAAGCCCTTGAACTTGACACTAAAAATCCAGATCTGGCATTAAATGGGCCAAAATTGGATTTAAGTGTTCCTGATGGGAATTTGGAAGCACCTACATCAAAAATAAAGTGGGCCCATCAAAACTGGCAAGGTCCTAATGCCAGCCTTGCATCTCCAGAGATTGATGGGGATCTTAAAGTCCCTGATGCAGATGTTCAAGCCCCAAATTTGGACATTGAATCCCCATCTAAAATGAACTGGCTTCATTCAAAGTTTAAGAAACCAAAACTTCACACTCCAAAGGCCGATGTGGCCTTAGATGCACCAGATGTTGATGTGAATCTCCCCAAAGCTGACATTGAAAGTCCAAATCTCGATGTTGATGCTAATATAGGTAAGAAGAGTTGGCCGCATCTGAAATGGAAGAAAGTCAAAGCCCCTAAAGCTGACATAGATATAGACCCAATAGACACAAACCTCTCAACTCCAACATTTGAGGGTATGATTAATGCACCCAAAGCTGAACTAGATCTTCCAGAAGCTGACCTTAAAGGTCCTGAACTTCATGCTCCAGATTTGGATACTGGTGCTTCATTAGGGAAAATCAACTGGCCTCACTTGAAGGCGAAGACACCTAAAGTTCAGGGTCTAAATGCTGATTTAGATGCAGATCTCAAGTCACCTGATTTAAGTGTCTCTCCTCCTAAAGTGGGGCTTGATTTACCTAGTGCCCATCTTGACAAACCATCCTTGGATTGCAATGCCCCTAATTTAGACGTGGAAGCACCATCTGGGAATATCAAATTACCAACTCTTAAAAAGCCCAAATTCTCAGGTTTTAAAGTTAAAAGTCCAGATCTTGATGCAGATGTTTCAGCACCAGATTTGAGTCTTTCATCTCCAAAGATTGATGGTAACCTAAATACACCAGATGTTAACTTGCCAAAAGCTGACCTGGACACACCAAAATTAGATATTGATACTCCAGATTTAGAAACTTCAACTGGGAAAATCAAATGGCCAACTTTTAAAAAGCCAAAATTCTCACGTCCGAAGGCTAAAGGTCCAGATTTTGATACAGATCTTACAGCACCAGACTTGAGTCTGAAAGCTCCAAACATTGATGGTGACCTAAATGCACCAGATGTTAACTTGCCAAAAGCTGACCTGGAATCCCCAAAATTAGATGTTGATGCTCCAGATTTAGAAACTTCAACTGGGAAATTCAAATGGCTAACTTTTAAAAAGCCAAAATTCTCAGGTCTGAAGGCTAAAGGTCCAAATGTAGATGCTGATGTTTCAGCACCAGACCTGAGCCTCTCAACTCCACAGATTGGTGATATAAAAGGACCAGATGCTAATTTACCAAAACTTGACATGGAAACCCCAAAATTAGATGTTGATGTACCAGATGTTGGAGCGCCATCTGGAAAAATAAAATTTCCTACTCTAAAGAAACCCAAATTTGGTACCTTCAAAGGACTAAAGCATGATGTTAATGCTGATGCAAACTTACCAGATGTGAACCTCAAGGGTCCTGGTCTTAATTTGGACACACCAGATGCTAGTCTTTCTGCACCGAAAATTGACACTCCAGATTTTAAACTCACCACACCTAAAGCTGATATTAAAGGTCCAGATATGGGTCTAAATGGTGTAGACCTCAATCTTGACCCAAAATTAAAACTACCAGGTTCTGAAATCACTGCACCTAATCTAGATCTCAAAGCATCTGGTCCCTCTTTGAACGCACCTAAAATTGAAGGTACAGATCTTGACATCGATTTACCAAAAGCTGATCTCAAAGGGCCAAAGTGGCCAAAGTTTGGCTTTTCAGCGCCAAAGGTGAAAGGACCAAGCCTTGATGTTGATAGTGACCTGAAGGCGCCAGATCTTAGTTTACCAGATGGAAAGGTGGGTCTCAGTGGAGTTGAGTGCAACACAAAAGACGTAGATGTCAACCTTTCTTCACCAAAACTAAATGGAAACCTCTTAACTCCCATGGCTGGTGTGAATGTCCCGTCACTAGACGGACCAGACGTGCATGTGAAACCTCCAGATGTAGATACAGCTATGGAAAAACAAAAATTTCCACATTTCAAGTTTCCCAAGTTTGGCTTTTCAAAAGGTGAAGGTGATGTGGAAGTAAATGGTGTTGATGCTGAAACAAGCACAGCTAATGCTGATGTAGTAATGCCAGTATTCAAAATGCACAAACTGCCCAAGAGCAGCATTGATGACAGTGGAGGAATTAGTGACACATTTGACAAACGAAGAAGTGAAATTGAAGCAAAAGATTTTATCATCCGTAAAGGGGTCTGCTTGCCAGTCATAAATGCACCAAATAAATCAGGAGAAAAGGTTGACATTATGGAGAGATTGAAAATGGCAAGAGAAAAAGTACCTGCTTTTAATCTCTCACCAACAGAAGCACAAAACAATTTTGGCCTGAATCTTGCAGCCCCAAATCTTGATGTTGGTGCCCGCACAGAAACGGGAAATTCCAGTCTGTTGAGTGGAGGCACTTTCAAAGTACAAAAACCTGAGTCTGGACTGGGCCTGGAACGCCCAAATGTTTCAACAGCAGACGAAAATGACAAATTTAAATTTGGCCTGTCGAACATGCTTGGTTTAAACATTGAATAAAACAGGTTCCTGTTTTACTAAAACAAATAAAATGTCACTCCTGAAACTTTGTAAATACATGCGAACAATTTCAACAAGTTTGTTACTATGAAAACATGAGGTTGAAAAATTTTGTCTGCAGTCATTGCCAGCTACTCTTTTCTTCTTGTGATATTAGGTAACCTCATGAAGAAGTCTGGTTTTGTAAACTCTTTGTATATTCATGTTATTTATATGGGCTTATTCTCAGTTGATTTGGATGTATGATAAATAACTGCCTCAGTATTGCATATGATTGTATTCAGCTTCTGTTTCTTATAAATGCATTATTTTTACAAACTATATGTTTATGTGTGAGTAAATATGTAATCATTTGTTCAATAAACAAGTTAATACACTCGAATGCTTGTCATGCATCACTATTACAAAAAAAACAACAAGTAAGTCCCACACAGGCACGGCGGTCCATCAGGCTGGTGCTTTTCCGCAGACACCGCCCCAGTAACTCCCGGTAACCCCCCGGACAGGACAGCAGTCCATCATAGGTTACTTCTCCAGCCAAGGCTGGTACCAATTTACAGCTGGCTGGACTGAGATGATGCAGATGAAGTGTCTTATCCAAGGACACAGGTAGCCTGAGGCACATATCTGGATCAAACCCTGGTCGATATAGTGGTAGTTCAACTCCTAACCCACAAAGCCACCTGCCCTATTACAAAAAAGGGTCACTATATAAGTGATTTGTTGGTTTGTAATAAAAGCACATCAGTGCATGAAAATAAATACATTTCAGTCAACCAACTCACATTTAAACATATTTATTGCAGCAGAAGAACATAGCTTGAGTTTGGCCTCGAGGCTTCGACCTGATCACTCCCCACAGACGCTTGCTTGTGACATTGGGGAGTGATGATTAGATATACACATTCCTCCCAGTCAGAGCCCACAGGTGGATGCTGAGGTGGAGGCAGAGCGGAGCAGCAGCAGGGGGAGCTGGAAAATTTGCATCTTAAATAACCCAACCAATTTGGAGGAAGTGTTTAGTGGATCATGTAGACAGTGTATTTC
Source organism: Chatrabus melanurus (assembly GCA_900302635.1). NCBI lineage: Eukaryota > Metazoa > Chordata > Actinopteri > Batrachoidiformes > Batrachoididae > Chatrabus > Chatrabus melanurus. The sequence continues at coordinate 11,244 of OMMV01067254.1, forward strand.
AGTGGGAAGTATGTGGTAATTATTTGGAGTGAGGCATGTCAGTTTGCACAGTGCAAAGCAGCTTGAGTTGTCTGCCTGAACTAGCTCACAGGGTTGCCTCATTCAACAAAAATATAAATTCAGCACTTTTGTTTTTGCTCCCATTTTATATGAGTTGAAGTAAAACATCTAATACTTCTTGTATGCACATAAAAGGCTTATTTCCTTTGAATTTTGTTCACAAAATTAGTGAAATCTCAGTTAGTGAGCACTTAACCTTTGCCAAAATAATCCATCCACTTGTCTGGTCTCGCATATCAAGATGCTGATTAAACAGCATGATTATTGCACAGACGTGCCTTGGACTGGTCACGATAAAAGGTCATTCTAAAACGTGCAGTTGATCTGGAAAAAGGATCTTTATTAGCTGAAGAAGCCAGATGTGTTGGTCCTGGGCTGGCGTGGTTACATGTGGTCTGGTGGTCTGCAATTGTGAGACTGGTTGGAAACGACATTGGAAGCGGCTTATAGTAGTGAAATGCAGATTTAGTTCATTGACAACAGTTCTGGTGGACATTCCTGCAGTCAGCATTTCAATTACATGTTCCCTCAAAACCTGTGACATCAATGGCATTGTGTTGTGTGAGAAAACTACATTTTCGAGCAATCTTTTATTGTGACCAATGTGACAAAGCACATCTGTGCAATAATCATGCTGTTTAAGTCTCGGTAGTCTCAGGTAATCATAAAACAGACATACTGCCCTTCGAGTTGATGTTGCTAATTAATTAAGGTCTTGTTAATGAACTAAAAAGTTATTAAAGATGTGACATTTTTTATTTAATTCTGAGGTAACAACAAAAAAATTAGTTTATCTAAACAAAAAAACCTGAATGACATGAAACATTCTCTTCTGTAGAGTGAGTTTGAAAATTTGATTCCTTGTACAACATTTCATTTGTTAGACCAATTTAGAGATAAATCTATTAGCTAAAGTGTATAAATTCTCTATTTTGTGCATTCCAATCATTTCCGTAATTACAGAAGACCATTAAATGTGATTATTACTGAAGTTGTGACAAACACTATCAGCATCTGTTTGCAAAAATCAAGTTTAAAAATCTAAGTGTTGATCAGCAGTAAGTGCTCGTAGACTGTGCCACCCCAAACATCCAGTGATGGTGACAATTTATATTAGCTGATAGTCACTGGTTTATCTTTAAATCAACTGCTAGTTGCCAATGTTAAGTTGGTAAAATTCATCCATGCTGATGGAGAAGAACAAGTTGCAGCATGTACAACCACGACATAAATATAGAGTCAAATGGGGCGCAGTGAGTTAATGAGTCTGTTGCCAGCGTGACGGCCAGTCCTTCTCTATCCAGCTCTGCAGCAGTCGCAGCACATCAATGCGCTGGTAGATGCGGCAAAGTTCAGTGAGCTCTGTGACTGTCTTCTGGTTGTAGCGCAGCAGGAACTCCTGGGTGGGACTGTGAGACAAGGAGCCCTGGGTCCGATGCTCCAGCAAGGTCAGTTCATCGTAGCTCATTCCCCACCGACTCGCAAAGTTCTTCCAGTTTTTGATGGTGCAGTGGTTTGGATCCAGTTTGAGTCGCAGTAAATCCAGAAGATCTTTGTCATTCATCAGGTCGCTGATCTTGGGAGGAGGAGCCGGGCAGCAGCACTTTTCACAGGAGCTGTTTAAGAACCGCAGCTCTTTGGGGTAATCTAAAATCCAAAATGGACAATGAAGATGGAAAACGTGTGAATTTTCACGCTACTGTACATTAAAAATATTTTAAACACATAAATCCATTTTCATTCATGTTCCCAACTTCCACCAACTGACAGAAGAGAGGAGACATCAGGTATGTGCTTGCAAAGAATGAGTTGACGTTAACGCTAATTAGTTAAGAGATGGTCACTGGATGAAGAAGGAGTTGAGTAAATTTTTTCCAAATTCTGCAACTGCCACAACATTTTATTATTGAACTTGAAGCCTAATCCTTTTCCAAAAAACTTTAAAAGGTTTTATATCAGTTGGTAAAAAAGCAAATGACTCCTTCATCCTGCGATCTCCCATTGCCGATTTGTGGCCCTGATTGCCTTCGCGATTCCAAAAATGAGGAAATGGGGCCGATTCATCATAATAGCAGTCTAAAGTTGTGTGTCAGTGTTATGCAGCAGGTTAGTGTAGATTACAAACCATATTGAACGCAGCCCAGAGCTTCTGTGCATGGGCACAACAGGACACTGGTCAGTCTATCCGCTAAATCCCGTGGTGGTTATTACCCCACTGTTACACAGAACTAAAGTAGTCTGCAAATAAATCCATAAAATCATTGCCGCCTTCAACAGAAAACAGCAGACTACAATCAGGGCAGCGCGGTGGCCTAGCGGTTAGTGCAACCGCTTTCAATGCGGAGGGTTCCTAGTTCGAAGTGAAACTGTAGGCCCCAATCACTGCATGTTGTACCTACATGTCCACCATCATCTACATTTGCAACACAGATATCATACACGTGTATGAAATCTATGCTTTTGTCAGACCGATGCAAAATGTGGTCTGCTTGTGGCTCGTGGAGCTGTACATACAATAAGATAAGATAAGATAAGACTTTATTAATCCCACAATGGGGAAATTCAGTATTGCAACAGCTCCACATACAGGACAGATGAAAGTGTAAGAAGTAGAGTAAAAATAAGTAAATAAATAGAGTAAACAAACGACAGAATAAACCATAGCAAAAAATTAAACACGCAAACCCAAGTATATATATATATATATATATATATACACACATTATTTACATGAGATATAAAATGGGGTTTGTTTTCTGTTTTGGAGTGAGCGGTGGGCTCGCTTCACTGACCGGAGCGGACAGCGATGTGTGCAGTGGCCTGCGGGGGAGATTCTCACAGCTCCGTGAGGCATGCAGCAAACACAGTCAGGGCGATGAGTGGAGCTAATCTCCGCCAAGCCACTGCACACCACTGCGCATGATTGCTGTCCGCTCCAGTCAATGAGCGGTGTGCACTCACCGCTCGCTACAATTTGTATTTTGATTTTAGCCTTTAATTGTAGCCTGGTATCAAAATAACTGAGCAGTCAAATCCACATTCAAGCAGCAATGATTTATTTCAAGATGCACGAAATAAGAACCACAGCCATCTGTAAAAATACAGTTATTACCCCCCATCTGCACAAATTACAGCCGATTATTCACTTTTGTGGATCACAAATTTTTTTTGAACATGTTCAAAACCTTCCCGACTGGTCACAACGTGCTGCAACGCCACCATTACCACAGATTACACACGTTTTCATGCCCACATTGGGTATCTGATTGTATTTTGTTCCCAAAAAGTAGACAATCGGGTATCAAAAATCGGCAATGGGAGACCCGCTTAATAAGCGTTTACTTCGGGTTGGGTACTTTTAGGTGGAAATTGCTCAAAAAATTTCACAGGTCAGAAAGGGTTAACATTCTTGCTCATGTTGTCACAAAGATCTGATGGAGATGAAAGTCAGAAGTTGTTGTTGTAGTTGGTTGTGTTGGAGGTATTAATGCTCCCAGAAGAGACGTGCACTTAGAGTGCACATTTTGACTTCAGTCATTCAGTAGAATAATAACTTCCACACATTTTCAGTCATGCCTCATTGTGCAAGCTGAAGAAAAGCCCCTAACCAGCCCTCTCCACTTCACAAATCTGAACCAACGTTGTTAATGTAAGAAGCAAAATGGTGCAAACATGATTTTACACACACACGCACACACAAATCAAATGACGCTGAAATGGAACCTGAGACTGAAACAGGCCAGACATCTAAAGGCTCTTGGGGGAAGGTGCAGGGAGGAGACAGAGGTTACTTGCAGGACGGGGAGGAGGACAGAGAGACGAAGGAGAGATGATGGTCGATTTTTACCACGACATTTAATGTGTGAGCAGTTAAAGGAGAATTCTGACTTTTTTGAACCCGGTGCCTATTTTTAGATTGTTTTGGGTTAAACATTTCACTCGGGACTAAAAAGATTTGAATTGGTCCAGTATTTAGTTTGATCTTTAAAACTGAAGAAGTGGATGGGGCGAACAGAAAACGTTTCTCCTTGACACTGAATACGCTAAAATCATTAGACATGTGGGGACGCATGCAGCATGTGCATATTTACCTCAGTAAATGTAAAGAAAAGTTTTAAAAGCACTGATTAGGAAGGCAGCTCCTTATCTCAGCATTCGTCTGCAGCAGTCCAGTAAAAGTCCAAATTAAGTCCATAAAAGTTGAACACTATTTTCAAAGTCATGGCTGAGTATTTAGATCATTCTGAAAATACAGTTGAGCCATTTGAATTTGATGGCTGTCCATATTTATTTGAAGTAAATACACTAACGATTATCTGTTCCTGCTACACAAAAATATACACACAGCACACCTAATATTTGGTTGAGTACACACCTGGGTACATTATCATCACTCCTAGCAGTCATTTTACACCATTGCAGATGACTAGTATCTATATCTGGAGGCAAGCAGTTTGTGTGTGCGCTCTGAAACCGCTGATGTAAGGTGTGTCTGACTGTCGCGGTCTTTGTACAGTGCCACAGCTCTGGACTTTAGACCAGGATTATGGTGGTCTAAGGCACAAGCGCTTTCTGATGATGGACAGTATCCACACACCAGAGCAGCAACGATTAATCGATTAAGCCTTTTAATACTAACGGGACACGTGTCCCAATTTTTTTCTGTGCATGCTGTTGGGACATAAGCATCCCAAAAGCCCATGCATCTGGACGTATTCCGTATTATAGGAGCACCTCTTTTATGCTTGGAGAACACTGAAACAAGGGCATTATGGGTAATGATATTTTTGATCACAAAATTGACATTTATCCTCAATACTTAACTTTAATTTAAAGGTATTGTATTCAGTATTGAAAGGATTAATCAACTATTAAATTAATCTACAACTATTTTGACAATCAATTAATCATTTTGAGTCATTTAAAAAAATCCAAATTCTTTGCTTTCAGCTTCTTAAATGTGACTATTTTCTGGTTTATTTTATGAGCTACTTTACTCCTCTCTGGTAGTAAACTGAGTATCTTTGGGCTGTGGACAAAACAAGACATTTGAAGGTGTCATTTTGGGCTCTGGATAACATTGATCAATATTTTTCAGCTTTTTTTGACATTTTATGGACCTAACAACTAATCGATTATTATTATTATAGTTAGTTGCAGCCCTACAACTTTTTTTTTTCTTTTTTTTCTTCCTAACACGCCCACTGATTGCAGGTGGTATCGTGATTTAGAGGACACGGGCGCTCCGGGGTAAAAATGACAACTCAACACCTGCGGTGCTTCAAGCCAATTGGAAGGTAAGAGCATAAGTTGTTTAAGACGAAGTATTGGGTATACCCAATATTTAGGACAAAAGGTGGAAGAAGGTGCAATAAGGGTTAGGAGAGACAGGTTAAAAAATGATGGGACACATCAGGGATGGAGGAGAGAACGTATAGGTGAGAAAATAAGGTGTAGAGGACAGTTACAAGACAGACGTGACATTCACTGTTCAAGCCATACCTGGAGAAGTTGATGTTGGACATTCTTCACCATCTTCAACTGGCTAGAACAAGAGGAAAAACACAGTTCGTCAACTGGTCATCAGTTACACTTCAGATTCACCGGTAATTCAACACAACTCAATGGCTTCCAATCAGTAAAAAAAAGAAAAGAAAAAAAGAAACACACACCATCATCCTGCACCTAAAGCTGACAGTAACGATATGTTTTAAGGTCACCACAACTATTATTAACTTGCTGTGTACATTTTATTTACCACATTACTACATCAAACAGCTATTTACAGTCAGCGTTGGACGGATTATTGTAAAATGTGTTCTGGAATCTTCAGAAATGATCTACAAAATGTAAAAGTAATGTAACCTAATTTATCTATCACAACAATGAACATGAATTGATTATTTTCTGTAACTTTTGCATTATCTGTATTCCAAATGTACATAAAGACATTAGAAAAATATTTTTACAGCACTTTTAAGACAACTGTTACAATAACAATGTCAGAACAATTCAAGATAAAACCTCATGGTCACCTTCAATACAAAGAATAAATAATACCTTTATTTGTATCACACTTTCAGGTTCAGGTTATACATTTCAAAGTGCTTTACATCACCAGCTGCACGTGGGAAATACCATAAACTAAAACAGAATGGAACCTAATAATACATGCTTATTATAACACAGAGTAAAATTTAAAACATATACCACACTCAGCTAACACCACCCACGCACTCCCACATGGGTCATGTGACCAAATAAAGTGACAGTGATGCACTACTCATAACTCTACTGTGGGTTATAAAGAACAGATGTGTCTTCGCTCTGGATTTAAGTGGCTCAGCAGACTCAGACTGTTGTCTCCGTGGGCAGACTACGCCACAGAAAAGGTGCATGATAAGAGAAAGCTCTGTGAGCCACGACTTCTTCTTTACCTTTGGAACACTTCAAAGCACGGGCTGGCAGATTTTTTTAATGTCCTTGTCTGTGCATATCACTCTAGCTGAGTCACAGCTGGCTCATACCATTAAGAATATATACAATTATTAATAATGCAGCAGTGATTTACTGCTCACCCCCCCCCACCTTCCCCTATGAATTAAGGAGGCAACACACAAAGGAACCATTAGACAATGACAATAACAGTGACAAATGCTGACAAAAACCGTGTCTACCAGTGATGTGTGTGCTGATCTGAAATTAGCGGTTGCCCGTGGTCACTCACGGTTACAAGTCAAAAAAGTTTTTTAATGATATTTGGGTCATTTGCGGGTGGGTCAGTGAAAATAAAGGCTTTTAGCATATTAGTCAAATATTACCTAAAGGCTAATATAAATGTTTAAGAAATAATTGTTTTCTAAAACATCATTGTTGAATAACTCGAATTGTGCGCGTGCTGATCGCAGATACCTGCGTGACTGGAGAGTGAAGAAGAAGGGCTGCATTTCTATAGCTCTTTTCCATTCAGCAGATGCTCAAAGCGCTTTACAATGATGCCTCACCAACCAAGGCCAGTACTCACTTTTACAGCTGGGTGGACTGAAACAATGCAGATTAAGTGTTCTGTCCAAGGAAACAGGCAGGTAGCATTAGCGGGATTCAAACCCATGTCTGCATTGGCAGGCCAGCTCCTTATCCACTGAGCTACAGTTGTGGTCAGAAGTTTACATACACTCATCATGGGCATGAATGTCATGGTAACTTTGAGCTTTTAATTATTTCTTTGAACTGTTCTTTTGCCAGGGTGGAATGATTGGACAGCATACATCATTAATGACTTCAAAAAACAAGAATTGGGTGCACAGGTTTGAAATTATTTTGGATCTTTTCTAATCCACACAGGGTCAAAATTATACATACAGGCTCAAATATATACATACACCCCCACTAATATTTGGTTAAATGTCCCTTAGCAAACTCCACCTCGACCAGACGCTTTTGGTAGCTATCAACAAACTTCTGGTATAATTCTGGCTGGACATTTGACCACTCTTCTTGGCAGAATTGGTAGAATTCATTTAAATTGGTTGGGTACACCCTGAACAAGCCGCCAGTCCATTGCAGTTTGCAGGACAGTTGAAGGGTTGTAAAAAAAATGCAAGGTTGCACAAATCATATGGCCACTACTTAATATTAGGATAATTTTTAAGATCACAAATTCCTGGAGGGACAGTCTCCTGGACAAATGAACACTGTCCTTTCAAAAGCTATTTCCTCATTTGGTGCTTTAATGATGATGATGGTACTGTGTACCCTCTTGGTCCAAAACCTGATATAAGATTTTGGCTTTAGATGTGGCGAGTAACGACTCATCCCCATCAAAGCATTCAGTGAGGCCTCGTGGCCTGTGGATGAGGGCGTGGTCTTCCTGGAAGAACGCACCCCCACCAGTTTTTCCTTTAATTTGTCACTCATCTGGGTCTTACACTTTGAACGTGGTACATTTTCACTGGCTTCTGCAGGATTAACATGTCTAAACATAAGCCACACTGCACATAAATGCCAGACAGCGGTGAAAGAAGCAACCCCCTGAAGGGATGTTCATATGTTCACAGACAGAACCAAATGGACAAACCCAACATCGCTTCAAAAATGTATCATCATAATGTTGTCTTTTAGACAGTTGCACAAGTGCAGAATGATGATAAAACTCTTTCTGTGCTGTTACTCTGCTGGTGATGATGTTCAAATATGAGCCTTCCCTTTCACAAACCACATCCTGTCTAAAACAGGAAGTACCACGCAGTTCCAAAGCAACCGAAAATGATTAATGTGCTGGAATTAGCACCATTCTGACAAATTTTACAGTTACTGAGTGTATGTTTACAGGTACTTAATCACTTCCCACTGAGTTTTTCTCCTGCTGTCAGTTCATGTTGGCTTAATAAAAAACTTTCCCAGTTAGTCAAGGTGATTGGATGCAAAAATTGCACAGATGATGAGAAAAGCATGACATTTGGCACAGACATTCACCACATCATTCTAAACAATTTCAGAGGTGGAGCCAATATAAACAGTTAATTGCATAGCAATGGTCGATAGGCAACTTATTTTCCTTAGCAACCATATTAGGAGACCAGTGTTGCAAGGTGGACACTACTGGGGATGTACTACCATGCCATATCGTCAACTGCCATCTCCTGCTGAGTGCGGATGGACTTTCCCAGAACAGGAGAGACCCCTTTGGACAACCTTGTCAGAAGCCAGTGCATCCTGCCCAGAGCTGCTGAAGTTTACATGTAGGAGCAGATGTAGAGACTGCAAATGTGCACAAGCAAATTTAAAGTGCACTGTTTACTGCACTTGCAGGGGACAATGCCTGAACTGACTGTTTGCATGTATTATCAAACATCAGCAAACATCTTTTTGTATTCAGTTGACGCCAGTTTGTCTTTAAAACATATCTACAGAAAGTTTTGATGTTCTGTAACCTAGCACCACCCTTTTTAATGGAGTAGATATAATTAATTAGGGTAAATAGGTTTCCTAGCAACCGTTGCTATGGAACATTGGGGATTCAATGGCTCCACCCCTGAAAATTATCAGTATACTTTGGAGAATACTTGTGCCAAGTTTCACGCTTTTATCGCTAACTGAGCAATTCTGGCTGTATTTTGCACACATCACCTAGACTAAGTGAAACCACCCCAACGTTTGGGCTAGTATCTCGTATTCACCTGTTTTACATACTGTTTTCATTCTCTGTGTTAGTACACACAATCCAAGTGTGTCTGTCTAGCATAACCACACCACATGAACGCAGGCTCAATCTTGCACATGCATGAAAACTTGCAAACAAGAAGAATGAAAGTAGATGTAAAACACCAACTGGAAGCTCTATAAAGCCTTGTTCACACTGCCACTCCAAATCTGAATTTTAGCATATCCAGATCTAGCTTGATTTTTGGCAGTGTGGACAGCGAAAAACCACATGAGATCCGATTTTTCCAAAGCTGATTCAAACACCTATGGAGGCGGTTTTGAATGCGATTCTGATCAGATTTTTACAGATCCGTTTCAATCTGAACGCCTCGGTCACTCCAATAGAATTTCAGTGTCCTATGCAAGTGATGCACATGACACACAATACTCCACTGGCCAATACCCGCCCCCATGACAGAATGAAACTACTTTTTTCTGAAGCCTAAGCATGTCTAATAACCAAATTTGACTGTTAACAGTGTATAAACTGGGAGGCACTACGCAATTTTGACACATTTTCAATACCAACATCAAAAGTGTCGACAGGTCCGATGCTTTTTGTAAAAAAATGGTTTTCATCATATCTCGGCTTCTAATTGTGCTAGAATCACAATCTTGGTGTCTAAACTTATGTTTTACAGGTCAAGGAATCCAGTGGTGGTCCTTCTGACACGCTATCTCTGACCAATTTTGAGAAATTCAAGATGGCTACCATCAAAAGTCCATTTTCGCATAACTCCTCTTCCGTCTCATTCCCATTCCTAGCTTTCCTTCAGCCAAAGTTTGTTAAAATTATTCTGTTGATACTCTGGGATGTTGATTATACATAATTCAGGAGCCAAAACATATACATAGAAGAGTACTATGCAATTTAACACCCTTTTAATTGTTATTCTTTATACATGTACATGGCTCGAAACACAAGTCATTCATGTATCACCAGCATTGTAAAATGCCACATAATAACCATAAACAACTCAGTTTCGCTGCATTTATCACTTCCATCATTACGGTCGTAAGCCCTGTATGCCAAAACCTGTCCGTTGTTTATATTGATAACTGTGTCCATTTCTTCACTATAAAGATGTTCAGACTCATGTCTCCATGTCCATGCTTCTTCTGCTTTTTCTTTCGGTTGCATATTAGCATATTGCTATGAACTACCTCGCCAAAGCTTCAGCTGCAACAGCCGTTTGCTTTGTATGAACTGGACTCTGATCCTGAATGTGAAGCAGAAGAACCTGCTGTTTCACAGTTGATTCCAAAATCCAGCTTCCATTCACACATCAGTTTTCCCATGTTCTGTCTTATGATTTTTCCACAGATTTTCTAGTTTCCCAGCTCCCCTGAACTCAACCTGATTACTCACAGCTGCATTACATCTGTCATCACGGACTCCAAACGGTCACTGTTCATGCTGCCTCTTGCTAGTTCATTGTGCATCAGTTCTTATCCGCTCCTACTTTCATGACACTAGGTTTTTTTTAAAACTCTGCTGGTGCTCACCTTATGTATATATATATATAAAAGTTTAAATTTATAAGAACAAAATTAGCAGGCAGATGGTGAGACGCATTATTCAATTCAATTAGTATTTAGTCATGTAGGAGACCTCTGAGGGTTTAAATTGGAAATGGTGAAGTTGTGTAATTTATTCAAATCCTGTTAAAATATTAAATTTTCATTCCACATTAAATAGTAACATTCTTAAACTATACCATATTGTACTGAATATAAGACACTATATATATATATATAGTATGGTATAGACTGCTTGAGAAGGTGTCACAGTCCACAGGTAAGATTTTCTGTAGCTTGGTGCTTGGCCACAGCTTGGTGTCCAGTATTGCTACCAGTTCTATAACTGGATGCTACATCTGACTCAAATTAATTTCATTTTTTCTGCCCCCAAAAAAAACAACTTATATATATATATATATATACAGTGTTGGGAGTAACGCATTACAAAAGTAATTAATTACTGTAATGCATTGCTTTTTGCTGTAACGCGGTAATGTAAGGCATTACAAAAAAAAAAGTGGTAATATTTTACTCGTTACAAATGTCAGTAACGCGCGTTACAATGCATTTTTAACCCGAAATGAAGTGGTGGTTTTTTTTTTTAATACAAATTCGCCAAAATCGCCACGAGATCAGCAGAGGAAAAAAGTCCGCGCAAAATGTTTCACCTGTTGTTCTACTGA
>OMMV01067277.1:0-11514 GCA_900302635.1 Chatrabus melanurus
AATGCAACGATGACCAGAGCAAAGCAAATGAAACCACAGACTGTGGAAGTGAGTGTCCAAATGAACCCCTTTTTCAACTTTATTTTCATCAGATATGTTTGTGCAACTAAAAGATTTTGAGGAAACAGACTGCCGTAAACTATTTAAAGAGAATCATCTTTTCACTCGGGACAAAATTGAATTTAATAGGCACATTATTAGCTGGGCTAACCAGCTAATTAATGTTATTGGACAGGGCAATAAGAAACAATGAACAGGCGAAAATGTCATTAGAAGTGTCCGGTTGCACGGACGGTTTCCCTCCGGAAGTAAACATGTGCATCTTTACATCAGTAAAATAAACTTTTTAAGATGACCGACCATACAGTTAGCCACTTACCTTAGCTTAGCCATCCTCCCCCGGCGCTGCTTTCCACTGAATGCTTCCAAGTTGATTGCCGATGAGGGTCTCGGTCTGTAAGACACAGCCCTTAGTACAGTGGATAACCATAACAATTGTGCATTTTATAATAAAAGCATGGGATTTCTGCCACAGTTAGTACATATCATAACGTTTATTTTCAGATGCGGAGGCAAGTTGGATTTGACCTGCAAGGACCATGAGAGGTCAATGAAGGCTTACACAGGGATCAAAATTTAAAAACCCTCCAGTCATATTGAAACATATACCATATTATTTTCCTGATCATAAAGATTCTAAAAAGGTACAGTTTGAACTATCTGTGACTGAATTTTATGGAGTTATGGGGTAAAAACTGCAAAAATGGTGACGCAGATCAATTTCAGTTTGTACAGGGGCCAAAAATTTAAGTTGCTCCAATTCTGGTAAAAAGTGATGCAAATTATTGGTTGTGCTAATAGTCTACTTTCGGCTTCTCCCAATTGAACCTCAGGGTCACCACAGCAGCTCTCACATGGATCTGCATGTAGATTTGGCACAAGTTTTACGCCGGATGGCCTTCCTGATGCAACTCCACTTTACATGGAGAATGGGCAGGAGTTGGGATTCGAACCGGGAACCTTGCAAAACTGAAAGCGGTTGCACTAACCGCTAGGCCACCACCCCTGCACTGGTTGTGCTAATGGGGTTTTAAAAAGGAATATTACATTACGGTGTAACATATATTCTATGCCATAGTATCCAATGAATGTTGACCTTGTTTGACCTTTACTTTGGAGACCAAGCATTCAACACAGTCAAAACTGTGTCATTTATTTATCTTATTAGAGCATTAATAGATTGGAGAATTTTTAAATTTTGACCCCTGTGTAATCCTTGATTGAGCTCTCATGGTCCGCACAGGTCAAATCCAACTTGCCTCCATATCTGAAAATAAATTTTGTGGTATGTATTAACTGTTGTAGTAATTACATGCTTGAATCATAAACTGAAATATTCGCCCATTATTTTGGACCTATCTTCTACACCACCCTCATCAGCAATCAACTTGTAATGTCTCAATTTTTACGAGCGCCAACCAGCAGCTAAGATGCCAAGATGCAACCGCGCACTTCTGATGATGTTTTTGCCTGGTCAGTGGCGACAAGAAGTGGTTTAGTCTGAGTGTTTGTAATTGCCTCATCCAATAAAATTAATTAAGTTAGCCCACTGCAGTGTTTGCATTCTCAATCAATAATGCACATATTAAATTAATTTTTGTCCCAAGTGAAAAGATGACTCCCAAAACATGTAAAAAAATAGAGCCTTGGTTGAAAAATGTTGAACTTCCCCTTTTTGTTTAGTCAACGCAATTCAAGAATGAGAAATAATTTGAAATATGCAAAATGAACTTGGCTGAGTGACCTTACATGACATCACAACATAATACCAGTAATTTGTACTTAATGATGTGCCTAGGCTTTGGCAAAAGCCTCGGCATAGGTGTAAAATGCAGTGAGCGAAAATGGATCAATGAGTCCATCCCCCTCCCGGTGGTTAACATGATAACTCAAAAACAATAAATCCTATCATCTTGTATGTCTCCAATTTGAAAGGGCATATTATGAGGATAAACTGATCAAACTTTGATTGATTTTGATGCACCAGATCAATAGAAAATGCAAGTTTGTGGAATATCTGGGCTTGTTGCAGGGAATAGTCTTATGAATGAAGTAACAAAAAAGGGTTTTTTTCTCTCTTCTCTGTGGAAATTATATGGCTCCTAGGTTTAGATTTTTATTGTGAAACATCTAGTCTGCTATCATTTCAGTCATGTTGGGACCAAGTGAAATTTAGTGTTTTTCTGGTGTGGGATGGACATGATGTGTTAAGAAGACATAATTAAATTTGTGATTTTCAAATGTGCCAGTCTTGCGATAGACTGGTGGCCTGTCCAGGCTGTACCCCGCCTCTCACCCAATGAACCTGCTTGGATAGGCTCCAGGCTCCCCGTGGCCTTTAATTGGAATAAGCGGGTACAGAAAATGGATGGATTGATTTGAAATCCTGATCACATTCAATATTCGAAATAGTCAAAGGAATGTTATGAATAACTGCAGAAAGCTCCAAACCTTTAAGTTCAACTCACAAATGGATTTGTCAGTTATTCAATTTATATATTTAAGTTATTTTAATAGTAATTATTAATGTATTATCTATCTATCTATCTAGATAGAAATACAAAAATGTGAATATAATTAGTTTTTGTTTGTTTAATAAATCAATTCATTTGTCACTCAGAATTTAGATCGGAGGCTAACGTTGTCATCGAGAATGACACGAGAAGCATTTCCTCTTATGATGATATCGATAAAGCGGATGAAGCTGCAGCTCAGCCTTTGACCTCTCACTCCCCCAGTGGCTCAGGAGAGCATTTCATGAACAAAGGTGAACAACTGAATTACTGTACATTGTAAAAAAAAAAATTAAAAAAAAATCATTAAACAAGCTGAGCTGTCAGTCAGATGTCAATCCCCTGTCAATCAAAATGATTCCACTTGAACACTGCAGCTGTATTTCTTCTGTGCAGAGTTGGTTACCTACGAGGTGGATGACCCTCAAGAGAATTACGATGATATTGCAGCAAATCCAGAAACAGAGAGAGAAGTCGACTTTCATAACAGCGGTGATGCTGCACCTGCCTCAAACACAGAGGCACCTCCAGGATCTGAGCAGGCAAATGATGATTACTTAAAACCCGACCAAGATGGGTGAGCCAAAGCCAGATTAAAAATTAACAAATATTCTGAATCAAATGTAGAATCCAGCTACATTGTAAGATGACATCTTCAGACCCGTGTCCATATAGCTTTTTTTTTTTTTTTCTGTGCATGCCAGGGTCTTTTTTCAATTGCTCTAAATGAGAATGGAGCGTATGTGGCCACATGTGGTTGTCTAGGGGGGGGAAACCACCACATCCAGCGCTCCGCTTTTTTTTGTGCAGCCATTGTGATCGTTTTAAGTTTAAAATCTCTGAACTTTTCAGAAAGGCACTCTGTTGTCACTGCAGCGCCTTTTCAGGCAACCAATCAGACGGGGCAAAATGTGTCACCCCATGAGGGTGAAGCTTTAACGGCCTCTGTCTACAGTCATCTGATATGTCACACAAAATCTTTCTCAATACAGAAAAAAAAAAAAAAAAAAAACCTCATTTGGTATCACAGATGAGATTGGACAGACGCTATGTTCCTGCTGTGGGTGAGAGCTTTTTAATCGCAGTATGAGTATAAGCTAGTCCTTAGTTGTTTATTGTTGTCATAGTAACAAATCCCAGGAGGAACACTTTTTAGTTTAAAGAAAGCGCTGAGATGAAGTGCCAGGATGAAGCATTTTTCGGCACTCTCTCAGCACTTTTCTGCCAGAAAACAAAAACGCTATACGGACACGGGGCCTTATGTCATCCGGCAGTCTGTTTGGATTTTCAAAAAGAGATGAAAGCCCTTGTTTCGATCCAGAAAATATGAAAACTTTAGATTTCCAACGACAACCCTTTTTCACATGTACTGATTGTTCAAGAGTGCAGTGGTGTTTCTTTTTTTTTTTATTTCGAGACCCATCTTGGACTTTATTTACACTATTTCTTCCACGGATGCACACAAAACAATGAAAATGATCATAATGACGAGGAAATCAGCGAAATTGTCTGCTAGTTTTATGATGAAATTTGACCGTTTGTAAGAGGAAAGTCAGTTTTGTGTTCCCCACCCCCAATCCAAATTAAAGCTGCTTCTTATTTTGTCGCTATACCAGGTGGGTTAGTAGTAAGAGAGCTGGACTGCAACCCAAAATACAGGGGTTCAGTTACAACTGAAGCTACCTGTTTGTGTACTTGGACAAGACACTTCATCTGCATTGTCCCAGTCCACCCAGCTGTAAATGGGTACCAGCCTTATCTCAGGAAGTAACCTACAATGGACTGGCATCCTGATCAGGGGTAGTCACAGACTCTCCGGGGATAAGCATCAGGGCCTGTGTAGCACTTACTTCTACATCTTCTTATTTCTTTCAAAAGCGGCCATATAAGGGCTGCCAGGTACATCAGAAAAGCCTCCATGTCTGATCTTGTTTTGAACAACTGCACTGAGAAGTAGGAGTATCATTTATTGAAAAAGCTTCTGGTCATTGTGGTCTTTTGTTTTTTCTCATGCATTAATGAATAATAATATACTGAAAATGGGCCTGAAAGGGAAAAAAAAACCAACTACAGCATCAGTGAACACCTGGTCAATCAGTGCACGAGACGTTCATGGCCATCAAATTGACAGAGCAGAGCCGAAAAGTGCAAAATTTGCCAGGCACCAGAGCTCGAAAACGAGGCTTTCCAAATTACCTGGGGTAAGTAAAGAGCCACATTTGGCAATAAAATACAATAAAAAATGATTAAAACATAACATTATTATGATGCTGACACACCGTGGTAGCCGGTGAAAGTAACTTGGATTGAGACATCTTGCTGCCTTTTCAACTTTGTTGAAAAGTGCACATGCACAGTTCCTGGCTGGGAGTCTGAAAAACATGGTGGTGGTCAAAAAGTGTAAGTACAAGTGAGAATTTAAATGATTGTGGAAAAAGGAGTTCAGTTACGTGGCAGTAGAAGATGTAAGCGAAGTGACAATGTGTTTTGTGCAGTTTGGCGCAGGTTTGAGGGCAAAGCGGATAAAACGTAGCCATTTACAAACTGCTACAAAAATGATTAATGATGTATATACTTTATCATTTAAAAAATACCATATTATTAAGACAATATTAAGAGTTTTACGATGGCTTACACTGTCTGTAGCAAATGTGTTAGATATCAGTGTCATCGTGACTCTGAAGTTAATTTTTTTAACAGTACCTTTGATTTTACATGCCAGTATAAAATTAAGATAATTGTAACATATGTTTCTCATTCTCGTTAGGTAAGCACTGCAAGTGAAACTTGATATATTCAAATAGAGTTTATCTTTGTATTTTATTTTTTAAATCTTTTGGTGGTGTTGAGTTTATAACTGTTTTTGAAATGTGCTTTAAATTTGCTTAGTTAAGGCGCAATCTCACCAAGACGTTTGGGCCAACGTAGACCAATGTATTTGCAAACGTCGGTGTCTGCTGGCCTCCACTAGCCTCCTTTGGCCTACGTTGGCTTCCGCCGGTCTACGCTGATGAATGTCAAACACGTCCAAAAATTTTCAACATGTTTAAAATTTCTTGCCGTTTGCCAAGATACCTCTGGCAACATGGGAGACCGTTAGAGAAACTTAATCTTCGCTACGACCAAGTTCCCTACGCTAGCCTCTGCTAGCCTAATTTACTGGTGCGATCGCCTACGTTGGCTAATGTTTGAGTGCTGCTTCGCTCTGCCTGCACAGAATCACTGGACAGTGGTGTGTCGACCCCCTCTCCCGCACGTTGCCACATTGGCAAATGTCCCGCTTGTTCTAATGGCACGCTGGCTAACGGCCACTTCAGCTGGCCTCTGCTAGCACCATGTTGTGGAATGCCGAGCTGCATTAGAGGTTCGCTACCAAACTCCATTAACGTGATTTTTGCTGATGTTTGGCCAATTTTCTCGACTTTGGGTGAAACGTTATAGTGTGATTGCGCCTTTAGCACACATGCATCGTCCAATATTGTAACCAATTTAGATTTTGATTATTGCTACATGATGGATATAGTTAAGCTTACTATCAGTATAATGTGACTGATTCTGTCTGTGAGTGTTTTTGTCAGTACATCTACAAGCCAGGAGGCTTTTTTTAATCGCAATTAACTGCCGTCCATCATACTATTGTGTATGTTACTTGTAAGACTTTGCAATCATCTGGTCAACTTTTTGTTTATAGGTTTGTGAAGAATCTGTTGCAAAGTGGTTTCACTGTCACAATCATGATTTTACAAGTTTTTGTCATAAACATTAAATAATATGGTCAGATTGTCTTGTTTTTATTCTTTAACTTCTTCCACAGGTGGTAGGTGTTATCGTGCAGTCAGGTCAGACACTGAAACTACAAACTACTCTGTTGTTTTAAAACAAAGGTTAATTGATCCACAGTAACCTGTGTGTCTGTCTTTCTCTGTGTGAACAAAATAACTGGAAGAGTTTTGATCCAACTTGGACCAACTTGTTGAAATGATAGACAGTTAGCCAATGACAAAGTGATTTGATTTTGAAAAAAAAAATCAGATAATATTCAAGGTCGCAGGCAGAGGTCAAAATTTGGGCCTGATGCTTATTATATCTGGAATATTTAGAATGATATTCCAAGGAATTGGTTAAAGATATGCCAATGCTTACTATTAAACACAACATAATATGAAGTTGTATATCACCTTTATGTTGGTCACATGACTTTTGACCTTGGGTGACCTTGAAAGGTCAAATTCAAGGTTATAACTTTGTATTAAAGTGTGGTACCGACATGGATTAAACAGTGTGGAAGGGTTGTGTGTCAGTCAAGGACAAAGTGGTTCAATTTTGGTCAAAATATCACTGAATCACAAAGACTGAATCAGTGGTAAACATGGCAAACATGGGTGTTGCACTCTCTGATTGCCCCTTCTTGTTTCATATTTAACTTTTTACCTCCACCAAGGAGATAAAAAGACAATCTGCACCGAAACATTAGTGCTGTTTGTCTGTTAGCTGAATTACACAAAAACTATAAAACCGATTTTCCTGCACCTTGGTGGAAGAGTGGGGTATGGGCCAAGGAAGAAACCATTAACTTTTGGAGTAGATTAAATTAAGGGATGGATACAGGATTTTTCTTCACTTTCTTTAACATTGTGAGATAGAGCATTTTTCATCATTTTCATGAATTTCTCAAGAGATAATGCACAGATCTTTTTGAAAAAGAAATGGGCATATGTAGAATGCAAATATCTACATTATTTCTTGAGAAATGCATTAAAATGTTAAAAAAAAGAAGAAAAAGCCCTGTATTCGCCACCTTAATCAGATGTGCTCCAAAAGTAAATGGTTTCTTCCTTGGCCCATGCCCCACCCTATCACCTAGTTTCAAGAAAATCAATGTCGTAGTTTTTAAAGTAATCCTGCTAATATTAATCTCTAATAGCTACAGAGATATGTGCGAAGTGTTGGTGGATTTATGTGCTCTCTGAGTACTCTCTAGTTTCATACTGTGTAATTATTAATATTAATGACATGATGTTACATTCCCGCTGTCCAGTTAAGATGTTTATGGGTGCATCAATGAAAAACAGAAATAATGTTCTTGTGTATTTGCTCTTTGTTCACAATTTTTCATTTTTTTTAATGCTTTGTTTGTGTGTAGTGATGCCTGTGAGACTGGCTGCCTTTGGAAATGGCTCAGATGTTGAGTGTCAAACTGTATGTTTATGTCATATATAGTTTGATACACAGCACAATAAGCCGTTTTCTCCACAAGACGACGTCTCTAGCGAGTCCAGTTTGCTTAAATTCCACTGCTGTATTTTATTCATGCATTTTTATTCTTGTTAATTTTCTTTAAATAAAAAAGTTCTTTTAATTGTTGTATTTTTTTGTATTTTTTATTTATTTATTTTTGTATCTGCCACACATCGTTCTGCTCCAGACATTGTGCAATTCATGTCGTGCACTTTAACATTCTCTCTAATCACTTAAACCCCCCTGATGGTGGAGACATACACGAGCAGCTGCTGTTAACATGAGAAAGACCATCCGTTAGCGAGTGCTTCTTTTAAAGGATTGACAGACTTGCTAGAGCCTCACATGTTTTGTTTTTTTTTCCAGAAGTTATCCAAAGGGCCAGTGAGATCACACAGCCAGCAATATATCCAAAGGGACTAATTTGTAAGCGGAGGCCTTCAAATGACATGTGAGCATTACAGGCAGCCTCTCAGTCAGGGGCCACACTGAGGGATCACCGTGCTGGATTAAGTCGCTGTCAGGGTGATGCTGAAATAGATACATCGGACACACGGTGAAAGTTTACATTTTGTTTCAGCAGAACCCCGAAGAGCCTGAAGTATTCTCATAGGGATTAAGCGCTTAAAACATTAGTTTGGAACACGTAAAAGATTTTACGAGATTCTCATCAAAAAAAATCATGTGCAGAGAAGAAGCCAGGTGTTTATGTGTTTGTATTGTCATGGTTAGCGCCCTGGCTGTGTGAGGAATCCTAGATGCAGCGATCATCTGTCTGTTTCCACCTGGCATTAAAGTATCACATCACTGTTTTACTACCATGTCTAGTCCATTGACCTTTTTATTAATGTCATTACATTGTTGTCTAACAGTACAAAATGTCTTTCAACTCTTTCAAATATGTTTATTGAATTTTTTTTTTTTTAGTTGTACCACATTTTTCACCAACATCTGTTTATTTGGATAATTTGCAGGATTACTCAAAAATTTATTAATTTACCACACACAGGCGTACGCCCTGTAACAGGTTATCCTCATGAAAATTCATAGTAAAATGTACAAAAAGTAATGCCAAAACTTTGTACATATCCCACATATTAGTTAGCTGGGAGGCGGCACTCTATAAAATAAAACACTTATAAAATTAAGGCAAAATTTGCATGGATCTTTTTAAGTAATTCCAACTCACCCATTGCTGAGTAAATGCCATGAGGCATTTAAAGTAAGACTAAGTCAAGTTTAGTAAAGCATGTAGTTAAGTAGTCTAGTACACTTGATTTGCTTTGGACTCTGCAAGGTAAATTAAGTTGAACCAACTTAAGTAAAAGGTTTTAGTGTTATTAAGTAGTCAAATTATTTAATTTAACTTATTCTAACTTCTTTATTTTACTTCCATTCTACTCAGCAATTTCCACTCAAATTGTTACCTTAAAATTTTTTGAGGATTCGTAATTTATTTCACTTAAGTCATAATAAATTACATGTAGCAATTCCAGTTTCATGATCAAACTGTTTATTTTAAAAACTTTGTCAGCCCATGTCCGACTTTTGTACAAACATCTTGTAATAAATTATCAACTTACTAAAATACTTACATTCCAACCCAACACGCAAAAGTTTGGAATGCCCACACAATTATGCACTCATTATATGGGATCTTGGTAAATCAGGCCCATAATGAGGACAAATTCATCAAATTTGGTGCTTTGATGCACCAGATCAATACCAATAGCAACTTTGGTTTACCTATATAATATCCCATATACGTGTCTGCCACCAGCTGGATTTTTAGTGGATGCTGCATTGATGATGGATTAGTAGCAGATATGACTGGGCAATGAGTCCAAATCAATATAACAATTATTTCAAAATAACCTTGATTATGATTAATGAATGCTTATTTATTTTATAAATAAATGGACTGCATTTCTATAGTGCTTTGAGCATCTAGCAGATGCTCAAAGCGCTTTACAATGATGCCTCACATTTACCTTCCCAGCCAAGGCCGGTACCCATTTTTACAGCTGGGTGGACTGAGACAATGCAGATTAAGTGTCTTGTCCAAGGACACAGACAGGTAGCATGAGCGGGATTCAAACCCTACATACTGGCAGGCCAGCTCCTTATCCACTGAATATCTGCTCTAGTATTTTATAGGCGTTTCTTGTGCATTGCCCTCACAGCTCTCTGTCTATTAAAGATATAATTTTATTTCTCATGAAGGAGTGCATATCTTTTTGTGATTTTAAAATATTTTAAGAAAAGATACAGAGATGAACTATTTATAGCTATTTGTTGTACATTTCAAAGTAAATATTGTTTTTTTCCCATTTATGTCAAGCTTTAAGACGATCAATCAAACCAAAAATGATGTATCAGTAGGAAGGTTAAAGAGGTGGAGGGACACACAAATGTACAATTTGCAATGGTTAGAGCAGAGCTCATCAGATGGTGCATGAGCCAATTTTTAATTTTAATTTCTAATCATACTTGTATTGTGTTCTGATGTGTTCAGCATGGTTACTTTCCTCTGGCAGTAGTTGGAAAATGTGTGATTTAAACATCTTTTACACAATCCCTGTCTGCATAGCAACAGTCACTACTACATCTCCTATAGTGTTTATTTGTGCTCCTCTCTGCATAATATGATTTTGCTTTTGTAGAATAATCAAAAGTAAGAGTGCACTTCTCTTTTTAAAAGTCATTTTTGTTCTACTATGAGTCATGTGGTGTGATGTCACAAGCCAAAAATAAAACATAGAGCGGCGTTAATTGAATTAATGGACATGAGCAATATTAAGACATTGAGAGGTTGTACCTGCCATTTTCAATACATTTTTGATTAATTGCCCAGCAGGATTTTATATGAATTTAGATTTCTTCCTTCTCCCTCTGTCTCAACATATGTGAGGTTTTGAACATTTGTCAGTTTATTTCATTCTCAAAGCCTAGGTCTGGTGGCCACCAAGGCCACCATGGCTTGTTGGTAAACTGGGTGCAGTGAGGAAATGTAAAATACTTCTTTTTTTTTTCACTTTGCAAAATTGGCCATTTTACTTTTATCAAACATGTTTGAAATGATCAATCTGCTCTGGAATATGTACCGTTACATTTTGAAGTGGATCCACATAAGAAGGCCAAGCTGGGATATCTAAAAATATAAATTTTATAATTTTTTCCCAAATTGTGAAGGAATATATCCATATGCATATTCATCACGCATTCAGTTAGAGTTAGAGTACATCCCGGACAGATCAAAGGGCTAGCATGTATAGACACCCTTTCTCTCTTAGATTCACACAGCTTTGTGTAACTTGCAGGTTTCTGGACTGAGGAAACACTTCCGTACATGGGCTGAACATTCAAAAGCCTCACAGAAAGGTCCCAGCCAGAACTGAAGCCTCAACCTTCTTGTTGTGAGGAGACAATGGCCCAGTACTAATTTGCTTCCTAAGCCCTGACCCCTGAACCCTCACACACTTTAAGCCTCAGTCACAACCGGACGTACGGGCTCATACGGCCTGTCTGCGTCCAAAACGTGTGCAGAAACGCTCGTCCTGCGCAAGGCCGACCTGCGAAATAAGGAGGCCGCAGACAGCACGTAAGCACGCACGGTGGCTTTTGGACATGACCAAAAGATTCTACGAACAGCCAGCAAACAGCCTCACCGCAACATAAACGCGCGGCCCGCTCAAGAGGTCCG
>OMMV01067278.1:3532-16262 GCA_900302635.1 Chatrabus melanurus
ATGAAGTGGATTACAAGAGGAAGCAGGGGGTGCTAGTGAATTCTTTCCTAAGAGGAGTTAGTGGTGGTTGTGCTTAGAACTGAGTCAGAGTTTGCTCTTGTAAACACAGTGCATGCAAGACAAAAGACTCCAAAGAGTTTTATTTAACAAGACTTCAGATGGAACCCTGCGGTTCAATAGTCCCCCAGTTTTTTTACAAACAGCCGCAACGGACTTGACAGTCAACCATGTTGGAGGTGGGGTTGAGATAGTTTTAACCTTGTGGCCACTCTGTCACTGCAGCACACAATCAGTCTTCATATGTTTTTAAAAGGCTGTATAATAAAATGACATGATTTAATTGGATTTTTTTTCCCATGGTCCGCTGTGAGAGTGTTTGCATGCGAATTATTTCCTCTGCCAAGGAGATTGTTTTTGAAGGATTACATAAGGATTCAATTTTAAAAATGCTCAAATCATGTGGCGCAGTATACTACGTTATTTGTTTGATCATAAGAATTCTAAAAAGGTATCACTTGGACTACGTACAGGGGTTACAATTTTACATTGCTTAAATTTAGGTAAAAATGATGCAAATTATTGGTTGAGCTAATATGATTTAAAAATAAGAATATCTTATACTGTCTGTTATGCTTAGTTATCACATTATGTGGCAAAATGGGTCCTAAGATCAATGGATGTTGACCTTGTATGCCCTTTACTTTGGTGATCCAGCATTCAAAACGGTCAAAAATATTCCCTTTTTTAACCTATTAGCTCAACCAATAACTTTTTACCAAAATTGGAGTAACTATCTTTTTTTTTTATTATTATTATTATTTTTTTATTACCCCTGTACAAACTGAAATTGGCACCATTTTTTTTCCTGTTTTTAGCCCATAACTCAACATTAAACAGTGGATAGTACAAACTACACCTTTTTTGGAATCCTTCTGATTAGATAAATAATGTGATATACATTTCAATATGATTGGAGCAGTTTTAAATTTTTACCCCTGTGTAAACTTTAATTGACCCTCACCTGGCTATAGCTACTACTCGGTGAAGGTTTGTGTAGGCAATGGTATACTGAGGATGGACTGTAAGAGTTGTTTCCCCGCCTTAAGTGGCACAGATTGAGTCAAAAATAGGTGTGTGTGTGGGGGCGGGGTCATGTCCTCAAAAGCAGTGTTTCTCAATCCTGGTCCTCGGGACCCAAAGTACTGCACATTTTCCATTTATCCCTGAACTAATCAGAGCAGATCAGCTCAGTCAGGTGTGTTCAGCTAATCAATAGCTGACTGAGCTGATCTGCTCTGATTAGTTCAGGGATAAATGGAAAATGTGCAGTACTTTGGGTCCCGAGGACCAGGATTGAGAAACGCTGCTCAAAAGTACAGGAACAGATTTCAGTGAATTTTGATGGAGAGATGAGCCTTTGGGTCAATCAATCAATCAAACTTTATTTATACAGCACTTTTTATACAAACAGAGTGCAACACAAAGTGCTTCACACAATAAAAACAGTTAAACAATCACCCCCCCCTCAACCACACACACACACACACAAAGCAAAGATTTTATAATGTAAAAAAGACTTAAAAACTGCTTTTAAAAAAGAAAAGAAAAATAAAGACTAACATGAAAGCACTCATTCAAAGCAGGAACTGAGGAAAGGCTATCATAAGTGAGGAAACACCGGAGGCAGGATAAAGATCATTTAAAAATCAATCGATAAACAAGTCAATAAGTTAATAATAATCAGTGAATAAGATGAAGAATATGTCAGCTAGAAAACAGATAAGTAAAAATAAATAAATACAGAGATGGTAAGTTCTTTCGGCTTCTCCCAATTTCAACTTGGAGTCGCCACAGCAGAGCCCACATGGATCTGCATGTTGATTTGGCACAAGTTTTACGCCGGATGCCCTTCCTGACGCAACTCCACATTACATGGAGAATAGGCAGGGGCGGCCTCGATCCGGGAACCTTCTGCTTTGAAAGCGGTCGCACTAACCGCTAGGCCACCATGCTGCCAAATAAATACATGGATAAATACACAATAAGGATAAATTTCCAATAAATAAATCAATTAAAAGTCAAGGGGTGAATGTTGGCTTTGATCTTGATTCCTGTGATCACGCAATTGCGCTTTGATTTCTGATCCTGACGCCTTTGATCCTACAATGAGGATCGCTGGTTAGTTTGGTGATCACCAACGAAGGTCAGAATCTACCCGTTGATCCTGATTAGAGGGTCAAGGCAAGATAGCAGAGAAATGGCGATGAAAACATTCAAAGATGAGTAATCGTAATCAAAATTCAGCAATCATGATTTAAGAATGCTAGGGAAGACGTTAAAGGAATAACCCTGATAGGAATAAGTCAACAGACTAGTCAACCTGATGCTTATTGTGCGGAAGCAGCCTAAAAGTTGACGTGATTGTTGTTTTGTTGCAAACTTAGTTGATCATGGGCGAGGTTCTAAAAGCTGTGATTAGTTCATAACCTGGTTAACCTCTGCTTGTATCCTGTTCCTGCAGATGTGTTGAAGGACGAGCTGGATGACTACTTGAAGCAGCTCAACATCGTGCGAGTTGTCCGCCAGCGAGAACGAAAAGGACTCATTACTGCTCGGCTGCTGGGCGCGTCCGTGGCCAGCGGAGACACGCTTACCTTTCTGGATGCCCACTGTGAGTCACCACACAGTCTAAGAAGCTGCGTGTTGGGCACACCCACACCTCATCGATGCAATGTTTGCTGTTCTTACGGCTGCCAACGTGGATTTACGTACGAGATTCAGTGTTCTACATTTGTGTTGTAACAGGTGAATGTTTTCATGGTTGGCTGGAGCCTCTTCTAGCCAGGATAGCGGAGAACTACACCACAGTAGTGAGTCCTGATATTACCACTATTGATCTCAATACCTTTGAGTTCCTGAAACCATCCCCATATGGTCAGAACCACAACCGGGGGAACTTTGACTGGGGTTTGTCCTTTGGCTGGGAGAGTCTACCAAACTATGAGAAAAAAAGGAGGAAGGACGAAACGTATCCCATCAAGTAAGTAAGCATCATAGTATCCACGAGTACAACCTGTAATTTATATCCGAGTTACAAATCCTTAAAAAAATCTTTAACTACACTCCACCGCAGGACCCCGACATTTGCCGGCGGGCTCTTCTCTATTTCAAAAGAATATTTCTACCATATAGGAAGCTACGATGAAGAAATGGAAATCTGGGGTGGGGAGAATATTGAAATGTCATTCAGGGTAAGATGTGACAAAGATCTCTCTCTGGATCGCTCCCAGTCTCATTTTTTTTTTAATGCAGCCTTTTGGGTCATTCCGCATCAAGTGGACCAAATTTCAGGAAGTTGGGGAAATATAACCCAGCACACAGTAAGTCCTGGAAAAGAAAAATCTATGGTGTTGTAGAAGAAGAAAGGAGAGAGTTGGCAAAATGCTCAGTGCTCATCTCTGGAAAGTACTAGTAGATAACGCACTGCTGACCTACTGGACACCAGCAGCATTAACAACCTCTAAATATGCAAGATTCCTTCAGCCCCTGTGGTTTCTATTCTGGAAGCTGCTGAAATACCAAATGAGCTTTTTAAACACTATTTAGCGGTAATTGGATGTCCGCAACATCAGTATTGAATGCGAATTCCTAATCTTCACAAAACTGTGTGTAAAGCCGGGCTCCCATTGCAGATTTTTGGCTGCAGTTTCCATCCCGATTCCAAAAATGAGGAAATCCCGATTTATTAAAACGGAACAAAATTCATGTTTTCTACAATTATAGTCGACTACTTCTGAGTACGGACGAGTCCCGTGACACAAGTGCTTGTGCGCGTGCGCCGCACTGTGCTACTCCATCCAGTCTATGTGGTACTCCCGCGGTTATTACCACACTTTCTACCCATATTGTCCACAGTTACAGGATTCATAAGAATGATTGGCATTCTGACTTTGGAATATACTGCTGTTTGTATCGGACATTGTTCTGTTGACGTGGCAACTGTGACTCTTATGGGCCATATTAAAGAAAACACTAACCACAGTTGGCGTTAGTATCGGTGGTCACGAGTTAGGTGTTAGCTTTAGCAATATGTAGTCATGCGTTAGCAGTTGATGCGTCCCGCTCCCCTAACGGTTACCAACCGTGTTTATTGTCAGCCTCAAAGCTTTAGCGTTAACGGCGGTTAGCGTAACCACATCTGTTAGCACTGACTGCAGTTAGAAGTAGAAGTAAGTCCGATGTAGGCCCTGAGGCCCATTGGTGCCGGTGCTTATCCCCGGATTCCTTAGTGTGAAGCAGAGGAGAGTCTACGACTCCCTCTGGACAGGGTGCCAGTCCGCTGTAGGCCAGTTCCCCAGCCAAGGCCGGTACCCATTTACAGCTGGGTGGACTGGGACAATGCAGACGAAATGTCTTGTCCAAGGATACAGACATGTAACATGACCGGGAATGAAACCCAGGTCTGCATATTAGTAGCTCAACACCTAATCCCACTGCGTTGCCTGCTCTGCAGGTGACTGCAGTTAGCATTTTGTTTCATGCGGTTCATCATTGGATAAAAACACCATGTCAATCTGACAATGTCCAGAATAAATACTGTTACGCTGCACATCCGGAAATCCAGTAATTCCTGGAAAACCTTCATCTCTGATTCCAAGTGACTTTTTCTGAACACCTAAAAAGGACAAAGATTTCAACAGCCCAGATCTCAGCCAATTTTAGACATAGGCACCTAACGTTTTGTCAACTCTCGTCCTGTACGATAGTACAGCATTTATGAATGGGTCAGTTTTCCACTTTTGGGCCTCGTGACACGGAATGACGCTTTAGTCTGTTGATTGAGTCCAGTATCCATCACTGTTATTACATTTTGCTTGCCGATACCCTGCAGGTGTGGCAGTGCGGGGGACAGCTGGAGATCATCCCTTGCTCCGTTGTTGGCCATGTTTTCCGGACAAAAAGTCCACACACCTTCCCCAAAGGGACTCAGGTGATCGCTCGTAATCAGGTACGACTGGCCGAGGTCTGGATGGACGAATACAAGGAGATCTTCTACCGTCGTAACCAGCAAGCTGCACAGATGGCCAAAGATGTACGTACCGCTTCTGCATTCTGGCACAAATATGTCCCCCGCTGTCCGTCTTAAATGTTGGATTCATTGTTTTTTTAAGGAGGAATAATCGGCTGTAAAGTTATCGCTCACTACTTCTCAGTGGCGTTTGAAACCATGACAACTTTCTGCAAATTCAATTCCACAGTTGTGTGTAGAAACTCATTCAAACTTAAGGTTTTTATCCTTTTTTTTTTTTTTTTTTTTTTTTTTTTTTTTTTTTGTAAATCCTACCTCCAGAAATATGCAGAGATTTAATGCATTCTTTGAAATGGACAGGCATAGACAATGGTCTCAAAAAGCCTCAGTGGCCATTAGTTGCTGAAAGCTGTTAGCTGACAGAAAACGGGGCCTGAGGGGATGTCAGCGGTGATAAATGGCGCCGGCTGTCAGCGTGTGGTGTCTTCGGTGCCATAAACACTCTCCCTGGGGTTATACCTCACTGAGCAAAGCCAACCCTCTCCTCCTGCTGGCTTCAAACAGATGCGCCGTCATCAGCGGCTTCAAGGAACCCGCAGTAGTAGCTCTCAGCTGGTTTGAACAGCATCCTTGTCATTATTATAGTAAGTGCTCTTATTGTTGGAGAGCCTGTAAATCATTTGAAATGTGCTGCCTCATCTCACAGTTTGAAAGACACGCTCATTATGTCATTGTTGCATTTGGTCAATTCCTTTAATAAGACAGCTACAGAACCGTGGAGCAAAGTCGTTGATGTAATGGCGTTAATCAGTCAAATTGAAGGTGGATTATTATTATTACCCATGTTGCCAAGGGACATGTCTGTGTGTTTGCTCAAACAGCTCAAAGACTGTTGTTGTGATTCAGTTGTAATTTTTACACAAGGTCACGTATTGCAGTGGCTCAGTTCTCCTTTAGGATCAGCCTGAGCCAGATCTGGATTGCAGATTTTATTTTATTTTTTTCTTCTAATCGATTTTCAACAGCTTGCTTCTATCTCGTGCCAGCTTGGTTGGCAGGACGCCCAACACACTGTCAACAAATCCAGATCATTTATTGTAGATGGGTCGACATTAGTGAGTTGGATACAGTCTTTTATTAAATTTAGGAAAAGACACCAATGGGACGTGGAAAAGAAATTGTCTAAAGAGGTGATGGGCCCTATCTTTTAGCGCGCGCAAAGCGGCGCACAGTGCACCACGCGTTATATTCCTAGCTTCCACCTGACACGGTTGTCAGACAAGTCAAGTCTGGTAGCATGCACTGGTACCGCACGTCGCTGCATGTACTACACCATGGAACCGCCCCGGGTTCTGGATGGCAACCAGGGAGACAATTGGTCCATCCCCACCTTTTGAAAGTAACCGTCTACAACTCTAAATCAGGAAAACTTGGGACAATATGGAAAATGCAAATTAAAAAAAATACAATAATCCTTACATTTACTTTGACTTCTATTTCATTGCAGACAGTATGAACCAAAGATATTTCATGTTTTGTGTGGTCAACATCACTTCATTTGTTAATATACATCCATTGCTGCAGTTAAGGCCTGCAACACATTCCAAAAAAAGTTGGGGCGGGGGCAATTCATTCTAAATATAAGGACTAAATCATCACTTTTACAGCCAGTTTTCTTGACACAAGTCAGGGGATGGATACAAGAACATTTCCAAGTCACTGAATATGTCTTGACCTTCATTTACATCAGTCATGAAGAAATACGAACAGTATGGTACTGTATGGTAAATCTGTCAAGTAGGCAGTTCTCCAAAATTGAGTAACCAAGCTGGAAGGAGACGAGTGAGGGAAGCCACCAAGTCACCCAGACAACTCTGAAGGAGTTATAGGCTTCTGTGGTTGTGGTTGTAGAAACTGTGCATAGTGCAACTTTTGTCTGTTGCATCAGCAGTTATACAGCTTCATGATGAAGTGGTGTAGAGGAGGATTTTCTTAAAAACAACATGCGTGATTTTGTCTGCAGTTTGCTAGAAATGCACATTGGGAAACCCAATCCCAGATTTGATGTTTTCCTGTTTTCTAATCCTTCTCTACTCCACCCCAACATGAAGCTGTGACTGGGGGATGCAACAGGCAAATGTTGCACCATTCCCAGTCTCTCCACTCACATCCACATAAGCCTATAATTCTGTCAGAGCTGTTATGGGTGTCTTCCCTCGCTGCTCTCCTTCCAGCATGGTCACTCGATTTTTGAGAACTGCCTTTTGAGAACACAGATTTACCATACATATTAACAAATGAAATGAAGTTAATCACACAAAACATGAAATATCTTGGTTTTATACTGTCTGCAATGAAATGGTAGTCAACGTAAATGTAAGGATCACTGCGTTTTATTTTTAATTTGCATTTTCCATATCGTCCCAACTTTTTCTGATTTGGGGTTGTATCTGCCGCAGCCACGTGAAGCATGGGCATCTCCTTGGCCTTCTCCAGCCGCTAAGGTCCTCAGTGCTGAGCTACATGCGTTTTCGATCATGCGCAACATGTCCAAAATGTCATAGCTGACGCTCCCTCACAGTGCAAGTGATACTCCTCATCCCGCGTGCGTGTTCATCCAAAAATGAGGTGTGGCTAAGGGCAAAGCTGGCGCGTTTCTATTGTCCATCACAAGAAGGCATTTGTGCTTTTGGCCACCAAAAACGGGTCAGAATTTTTGCGCATCAAGTGTTGTGACTGTGGTGTTTTAGGAGTGCGGCACTCAGACACACCTCACAAAAGTAGGTTCACCACTCACATGCGCTCCGCACACAGCAAAGAGCACAGAGTGGGAACATGAACTGATCTGTTTCCTCACCACAGCGCTGTGATTGGTTGATGTTATGACATGCCTGCAAAACACCCACAACGCGCCTGTGCTAGGACACGCCCCAAATGGGTTTACACCATGCCTTTTAGACCATGCGGTATCGAACCTCAAGATAAGGCCCTAACTCTTAATCGTTAAGAAGAGGGGCATGGCTCGGATTGAATTTTGAGGAGTCCCATTGTCCACTACGTGAAGCCGTCATAGTTTTACCTGTGCTTTGAAATACTGAATCTCTTTGTGAAGCAATTATTTAACTGGGGGATTTGAGCATTGCAGAATAGCAGGTTATTTTCTGAAGTAATTGGTTCATTTAGTGATTAGTTTGTACATTGATTTATTCAGGCAGGTTGTACTGAAAGCAAACTCCTTTCCATGTATATCTTGCTCACATAGTTTCACATTCACACTTGGAAGTACAGTCGGTAGAACTGCAGTCTGATCTGTTGGCCACTGAGCAACTCCACTGCAGCCAACGGACATTCAGGGCCTTGCTCAAGGACAGTTTTATCATGGTAATGAGTGGGACAAGTGCTGTTATTCTGTCCACTTCCCCATCTGCACTTATATATTTGGACCACAGACTCTTCTCTACCCTTGAAAGCACCACACCCCCCTGAAACAATTCTTTCATTTTGTATTTCAAACACAATTCATTCTAAAGAAAGAAAGAAAGAAAATCCTTTCCCGAAGCAATCATTCTAACTTTTTGTATCATTTGGAAACGGTGACTCTGATGGATTTGGTTTATTTAATGTTTTTATTTTTTTAAGATGACTGTTTCAAAGTTTATCCTCTTCTAAAACATTTTATTCATTTAGTGTTGCAGATTCCAGCATTTTGATACAACATATAATTTTTTTTCATTCCAGTATTTCAAAACTGCAACTGATTTTCTGAACCAATTGGTTTTTTTTTGTTTTTTGTCCCGAAGCACTTGGCTCACTTAGTGTTGTGATACAGTGAATACGTTTTTTAAGCATTTGGTTAATTTGTGTTTCCAGCATTATAAAATATGAAATTGTTCTCTGAAGCACTTGTTTGATTTTGGTTTTCAAATGTTTTGAAAAAGTGAATCCGTTTCTGAAACAATTTGTTCATTTAGTGGTTCTTGCATTTTGAAACAACAAATTATTTTTGGAGAGAACCCTTCAATGTTTCAAATGTTTAAAAAAAATAAAAAAAATAAATAAAAAATAAAAAAAAGAGGAAATTCTGAAATTATTTATTAATTGTTTGCAACATTTCGAAAATGCAACTTGTTCTCTGAAGCAATTGGTTAATTTACCATTTGTGAAACGGTGACGAATTTCATTATCATTTGGTCCGTTTTGTGTTTCCAGCATTTTGAAACGTCAAAACATTCTCTGAAGCGATTTTTTTATTGTTTTAATTGTTTTGAAAAAAGTGAAACCTTTTCTGAAGCAATTGGTTCATTTAGTGTTCTCAGAATTTTGAAACATCAAATCATTTTCTGAAACAATTGATTTTGTTCTTATAATCTTTTTTCAAAGTGATAAAAAGCCTAATTTGTGCTGTCACTGTGCGTGGAATATTTTAATAGTTGGCTTAAATCCAAAATCCAGCCCTGTAGCTTCACTTCTGTGTATGAATCCTTGAAAAGTAAGTGAGTTCCTTCGGCTTCTCCCAATTTCAACCTGGGGTCGCCACAGCATATCTGATATGGATCTGCATGTTGATTTGGCACAAGTTTTACGCCGGATGCACTTCCTGACGTAACTCCACATTACATGGAGAATGGGTAGGGGTGACCTTGAACCGGGAACCTTCTGCATTGAAAGTGGTCGCACTAACCGCTTGGCCACCGTGCTGCTGTAGGAATCCTTGAAAAGGATTTAAAAAAAAAAAAAAAAAGCAGACTGCTGCCTGAAATGTTCAGTTCGTTTGAATAAATTCTTTTCCCCACACCTGTTCTTATGTTTGAAGCAGGACGAGGGTTTGAACTCTCTGATTGTTCGTGTTTCCACTGAGGTTTTGTGGCTAGCAGTCAGATGAGGCGTTTACAAAAGACAAAGCACTTTCCATTTATATTACCCAGCATGCCTGTGGCCGGAGACGGCCAAAACGACGTGCTGAAGGCGGTGGGTTTAATTCCTCGTGGTTGCATGTTCCCTGTTTTTAATGGCTGCCTGCCACTGTTTCAACAGCGGAGCTTCGGCGATATCTCCCGACGTGTGGACCTCCGTGCACAGCTGCAGTGCAAGAGCTTCTCCTGGTATTTGAAGAACGTCTACCCAGAAGTCTTCATGCCTGATCTCAACCCGCTACACTTTGGCTCCGTAAGACCGCACGTCCAATCATCACCGCCTCCTCTTTTCCAAACCTCAGTGCACCGTCTCGTCACTGCGGGTTTCCACTTTGGATCTCCAGAGGCTCCTGAGCGCTTCCAGTCTGACACAGCTGAAAGCTCTCCAGAGACTCCGGTTGTTTGAACAGCTTGCACTGGATGTTAGCTTTTCTTTTTGTTTCCTCTCACGGCTCTCGCCCGCTCTTCTTTTTCTGTAGGTGAAAAATGTGGGGAAAGACTCGTGTCTGGATGCTGGAGAGAACAATGAGGGAGGGAAACAGCTGATCATGTACCCGTGTCACGGCCTCGGAGGAAACCAGGTCGGTTAGAAAACCTACTTATTAGTTATGTCTGATACCAAACCATAATTTCCATTAATGGTGGTTTCCTGTTTGCTGCAGTACTTTGAGTACTCCACACATCACGAGATCAGACACAACATTCAGAAGGAGCTGTGTCTGCACGGGGCCGACGGCGCGGTCAAGCTGGAAGACTGCCAGTATAAAGGCAGGAACACTTTTGTAGGGGCGGAACAAAAATGGGAGTTAAAGGATGTGAGTTTTTTTATATTTTTACATTTGCTCACATGAACACTATGATTGCACGAGCCGACTAAACGCACTCGACCAGTTCACTCACCCACCTGATGGACAGATGGAAAAATAAATAAAAATATGTGTAGCACACTGTTTTCCACCTGAACATCTGTGCTTTCTCCCGGGGACCTTATTCCATATTTTGGGAACCGCTGCCGATATATCCTTAATTTTAGTGTTAAATTGTTTGCAATGTACAAGTTTCCATCAGCTCTAATGGAACACTGTCAGAATCTGAAGCGTTACTATAGCAATGGCCAAAAAAACGTGAAAATTCACCCTCAACTCAGATCTCGGTATCACCTGAGGTTAAAGAGCAGATGTTGACCTTAATTTACTCAGATACCACAAGTTTGTGGTGATCCAAAAGCAACCCCAAATCAGAAAAAGTTGGAATGGTAAGAATAAATGCAAATAAAAAAATAAAAAAAGAACCCGCAGTGATTCTGACATTTACTGAGACTTCTGTTTCTTTGAAATTCCAAGATATTTCATGTTTTGTCTGGTCAACTTCATTTCATTTACTATACATCCATTCCTGCATTTAAGGCCTGCAACACATTCCAAAAAAAGTTGGCACACTAAAGCATTTGCCATTTTGTAATGTTGCCATTCGTTCTCACAACAATTAAGACATTTTGGCATCGAGGACACCGAGCAATGAAGCGTTTCTGGTGTTATTTTGGCTTTGTTCAGAATGCCAGTTCAAATCGGATTTATTGCATATCTGATTCAAATCTGATCTCACAGACTGACTGTCCATATTATATATTGCGAGTGATCAAATCCGATCTGCGTGTGTCCATATTGACAGTCTTATCCATATTGATGTCTATGGTAACGGGCTACACCCAGGAAAAACAAACAAATACATAAAATGGATGACAGCGAGCTGTGTCTGTTTCTGTCCCAAATGGTAATGGTACCAACTTTATTCTCACGGCAAGGAAGCGACAGAAAACGGAGGAGAGTGCTGAGTTGTGCCGCCTTTCGTGCAGTGGGGCGGGCGTGTCACTTGCGCTGCGAGTGACACAGACGGAAACGGAGACGGCCTCCAGTGACACCGCGCGAGTGACAGGAGACGGCTGAATTGTGCGTGATCCAGAGGACAATGAAAACCTATTTGAGCGATGAGACGTTCAGATTGAAACGGATCTGTAAAAATCTGATCAGAATCGCATTTGAAACCACCCCCGCATGTGGTTTGAATCAGCTTTGGAAAAATCAGATCTCATCTGGTTTCCACACAGGCTTTTGTCCCATTCTTCCTGCAAACACATCTTACGGTGTGCAACAGTACGGGGTGGTTGTTGCATTTTTCGTCGTTGTCCACACATTCTGTATTGGGGACACATCAGGACTACAGGCAGGCCAGTCCAGTATCCATATCCTCTTCTTCCGTAACCATGCCTTTGTAATGTGTGCAAAATGTGGTTTTGCATTGTCTAGTTGAAAAATGCACGGACGTCCCTGCAAAAGATGTCATCTTGAAGGCAGCATATGTTGCTCTAAAATCTCAATGTGCTTTTCTGCATTAAAGCTGCCATCACAGAAGTGTAAATTACCTCTTCCAAGGGCACTGACATAACCCCATGCCATGACAGACCCTGGCTTTTGGACTTGTTGCTGATGACAGTCTGGATGGTCCTTTTCGTCTTTGGTCCAGCGCACACGGCGTCCATTTCTTCCAAAAAAGATCTGGGATACTGATTTGTCTGACCACAATACACGTTCCCACTGTGTGATGATCCAAACCAAATGCCTCTGAGCCCAGAGAAGTCGAGGCTGATTCTGGACAAGGTTAACATGAGGCTTCTTTTTTTGCATAGTTAAGTTTTATGTGCCATTTATAAATGCAGCGCTGTATTTTCGTGCTGTCCAGGGTGTACCCCGCCTCTTGCCCAATGACCGTTGGGATAGGCCCCAGCACC
>OMMV01067330.1:0-13357 GCA_900302635.1 Chatrabus melanurus
GCCAAAAAATGCACTTAGCTGCCCCACTAGATAGGAATGAACATATCAGAGGGACAGCACAGGTAGGATGGTTTGGAGACATAGTCAGAGAAGCGAGATTGAGATGGTTTGGACATGACCCAGGGTATATAGGGAGAAGGATGCTGAGGATGGAGCCACCAGGCAGGAGGAGAAGAGGGAAGCCAAAGAGGAGCTTTATGGATGTGGTGAGGGAGGACATGCAGGTGGTTGGTGTGACAGAGGAAGATGCAGAGGACAGGATGAGATGGAGACGGATGATCTGCTGTGGCGACCCCTAACGGGGTCAGCCATAACAACAAGAAGAAGCTTGAATAAGAGACAGCATATGTGCAAAATGATTTATTCTGAATCTTATTAATGTGAGTAGTTGTTTATAATAATGTTTTGGTTACAGTACAAACTGAAGCTCACCAAGTAGAGGGGATCCAAAAAGAAAAAGAAGGTACACGCCAGTTTCTCATAGTGCAACAGTTGTTCATCTTGAATTACAAACAGCTCAGTATTTATAATTGTGTAAACATGTAGTTTGTTGTGATGTCATACAATTGCAGGTGATCACAGCCAATAAGAAATATTGGATGAGTGTCACTTTCATGTTTTTCAGAGTTGTGCAGAAAGATGAAGTTCCAGAGTGAGGAGTCTGACAAGGACACGGCCAGGTGAGCTCTGCAAGAAAATTACTACATTTTCATTCACTGAATATGACCAATCATGTTTTTCCTGTGTTGCTAAATACTGTGTTTTTAAGATGTCCAACACTAGATGGCACCAAATTATCACCTGTACTTGATTGATATACCTTTGGAATATTAAATGTTTAGACCTGAAACAATTGTTTAATTATTCAATAAGGCAATCTACATAAAATTTAACAATAATGACTTTGATAAGCACTTAATCATTAAGGTTGGCTTCAGCTTCTTAAACATTAATCATTTTAAAATTTTAAAAAACTGTAAATGGATAATATTATCATTCTTTACAGCCTTATCTTTATTTGGTGGCATGTATTGATGATTGAGAAGACTCAGCTGAAGGATGATAGTATGTAAAAATTCTGCCTGAAGACATAATTTACCTGAGTCTTACCCTGCATATTGTTGAATTTGATTTAGAATTTTTGTAAAGCCCTGAAGAAGAATTTAAGGCATGTGCTATATTAATATATTATAGCCTCAAGACCAAATGTGTGCAATTTAATAACTTTTGGATAAGAGGAAATGCAGTTTCATAATTGAAAAGGAATTATTTAATCCACAGTGTAAATATTAAACTGGCAAGCACATTGCAGTGTTAATACAGAAGATTTCATTTGAATGACGTGTGATAGATCAGATAAACTACATGTTGCCAGATAATGATATCTTGTCAAACATAGCAGGTGAACATTACGTGGAAGTGAACTTCTTATTTGCTCTATGTGGGATTCAAATTAAGAACATCAACAGGATACGGATTATCTTATGATCTTAGCAACAAGTCAATAAATGAAAAAAAAACCCCATCTTACATCTACATACGAGAAAGGCAGGTGATGGTTTAAATTTGTTCATTTGCTGCATTGAGTAATGTGATTTTCAGGCAGTTACAGCACAACAAGATCACTGAGGAGCTTTTGGAACAATACAGATGTGAAATCCAGGAAATCAAGCTCAAATATCGGAAGCTGTGGTATGAACCAATAACCGTGCACTGAGCTGTTACATTTTTTGAAACAGCAACAACCTCACAAGCTTTACTCAGATTTACTCATGTCAGCTTTGATTGTATAGGATGAAGTTTGAAAACCAACTTCAACAACTGATTGAGCAGCACAAGAATCTGCATTCCGTCTTTGTAAGTTGGAGCAATCATTATTAAAAATTCCAAATTGGATATACTGTATGTCTTGTCTGGATTTTCTAAAATGTGACTTGTTGATTTGTTAACAACTACTGTCTTCCAAACTGTTAGACTCCTGTAAGACTCCCGGCTGAAATAGAGTGTGCAGAGAATGCAAAAAGTCAGCTGTTATCAGCTGGTATGTACCCCCCACGGCCTCTGCAATCTTCTGTCAGCACACTTTCTACGAAGCATTTGTTTTTGTTCTTTACATCCATTTCCAGTCTTTTTTGATGTGAGCTTACTCGCTGATGCTTGCAGAACAAATGAAGTTGGCTCAGCTGCGTTGCCTCACTGAGCAGCTGGAGGAGGTGAAGAAACAGAAACAGCTGGAGACAACCGCTGCAGAGAGTCAGGAGGAGTAAAGCTGTGTGGTAGCTGGTAGTTTTAGAGACGCAAAGGTGACACTCCCACCTCTGCTGTCAAAAAGGTCAGTGGATTTTATCAGCAAAGGCATTGTGGAATTCTGCCATTACCCAGCTGTACCCTTCAGCAAATTGACATTCACTTGAAATGAAAATTACCAGAATTTGAGTCACCACATATTGCATGATTTACTGCTTGTAGTCTATTAATTTTCTTCTGAATGCTTCTCAGGTTGCTTTGTTAACTGTTCTGTTAATCTACACCCTTGTGTATGTGACCCAGTTCATAGAAATACACTTTAAGGACTTGGCTTTATTCACAAAATGTCAATTATTGACAAATTTCATGCAATGTTCACAGTATGTTTGACCTATTCATGAACTCATAAATATTGTCTTCTATTACTGTTGAATTATTTCAGATAGATACAGCAGTGTGGGCTTTTGTACTGCTGATGTGACGAGTGCTGTCTGTTTGATGCCACGTGCAGCTTCATTGAATATTGTGTATTGTTATAAAGGTGTTCATATGGTTTAAAGATGTTATAAGGTTTTAGACTGTTTTCAAAGGGGTTTTATTTAGTGTATGTCAAAAAGCCTGTCAGCAGAAATAGTAAAACCATTCATTACAGCATACACAGTATGTGCAAACAGCCACAATAAACTTTTGTTTTGCACAGATTTTACAAATGACATTTATTTTATGCATCATCAAATACAGCATAATACTACAGGAGGTTTGAAAATATAACACACTGACCCTGTGTGTTATATAAAAGTGTACATCCCTAATTATTGCTCGTTATTTTTACTGCCAAGACCACATACTCATGGTAGTTTTAATTAATGCAAATTACTTTCATAGAATGACTATGACTATAACCTGTCACTTAAATCTAAGCCTGCTTTTTATTCATGTATATCGATATTTACAAAATTATCTACAATTTTTAAAAAACCCTGCCATGTCCATCCATATGGCAATAGATCCTTTAGTCGTTAGATGAACTGTACAGTAACATGCTAAACACTACATGATTGAGAAGATTTAGAACTGTGCTGTACAGCTAAGTATTTACTCATAAGTTATTGCAAATGGGGGCAGGCATGTCTGTGCTGCAGTACAGCAAAATGTAGCTGTCCATTAATGTAACTTAATTTAAAAATCCAGGAAAGAAAGAGGAATTGGGATCACATTTGTCATACGTTTTGACAATATCCATTTTTACATGTATTCAGGGCACCTGGAAATGCTTTTTCTTTTTATTTACATTGCATAACGTAGAAGACAATAACTAGCACAAGTGTGTGTGTTTTTTTGTTTTTTTTTAGCTCCAAAGTTCTCACCCAGCAGGCTGTCTCTGGACTTAAACCCTGAGAAGTGAATCCACACCCTAACTGAAAGTCACACAATGCTGTCTTGAAGGGCTAAAGGTCACAACTGTTTTTAAAAAAAATTTTTTTAATGGAAACTTTACTGCTCCGTCAACACATTGATTCTCGCCAAAATATTTGTTGTTATTCTTCATCCTCTATGATCTTACAGATATATTCTTATATTTGGACCCTTCATTGTTTTCTCTGCCTTTTTCTTTCTATCATATCGTTAGCCTCATAGCATAATTGCCTACATTGCATAGAGAACACACTTTCTATAGGCAAGAATGCTATGAGGCTAACGATATGTTATATTCTTATCTTTTTTTCTGGTCTGGAATAATAATAGTTCTAGTTTTGTTTTAGGGCCTTGAGGGACCTTTGGCACACAATCTCCACTCAGCATGATCATGCACAGACACAGAACACTGGTACTAAAGAACCGATACAGACCAGCTTGTTTTTTTGTTTTTGTTTTTTTTACTGGCACGACAGTATTTTGCCTGTCACTGTCGATATGTGTTTACTTTGTGTTATTTTGTCTAAACCCAGCAGTCAGAGCCATAAAACCGAAGTTATCTGTAAGTTGCCAGTTTCAGTTTTGTGAATTCGTAGCCCATGTAGCTAGTATACAGTTAGTCACCATATAAGGTAAAAGCAGTACCAGTTCTTGGCAAATAGGCACATTCCAAACTCCAAAACATTAGTTTCTTTTCAGCATTTCAATATGTTCTTTTTTTCATTTTTTTTTCAAGTGCTATTTCTTTGTCTGAAAATCCAGGAAGGCTGCAGAGTAGAGTCACAGAGGTACTTTTGTCTTTGGCACACATGGGTAGTTGGTCGTTTTGTTCGTCTTGCATAAATAATTCCACGTTATTTTACGCTATCCCAGGTTATTCCCCATCTGCAGAAAGAACAACAGGGATATCAGTGAAATCAAAAGTGTGTAAAAAAACAAAACAAAAAAAAATAAACATGAACATTCACTTGTATTTTGTCTCTCATGCCACATCTCTCAATATTCTGAGCCTTCAGGTGAAAATTCTGTCATTCATTCATATCATTCTTGTATAATTTTACTCTGCTCCACTCCACACCCACAGTATGTGCTGCAAAAATTGATCAACTCAAACCGTTTCTTCTGATATTTTTAACATCTGGTGTCACCTTTACTCATTATGCTGTTTAAACTCTGCTTTTGTTTTGTCCAGCTACGTTACAAACATCATCCTTGTGGTGACAAACTTACCTCAAATCGGCTGTAGACCTTCTTCTCCTTTCTCAAGC
Organism: Chatrabus melanurus; assembly: GCA_900302635.1. Lineage (NCBI taxonomy): Eukaryota > Metazoa > Chordata > Actinopteri > Batrachoidiformes > Batrachoididae > Chatrabus > Chatrabus melanurus. The sequence continues at coordinate 4,932 of OMMV01067330.1, forward strand.
TCTCTATCCTTTTCAGTATTCCCTCTCTCTCCTGAATATTGCCCTGTGGGCGCAGAAGCCAGTTCTTCTTTGAGGAGTTGTGCTTCTCGACCTGTACTGTTGCATGAGCTCTGTCCTCTCCTGCTTCTTCTCTATCAATTCGGTTCTTTTGGCTGTTGGCTGAAATCTGCTCCAGGATGACTTTGGTGTCATCTCGCAGGTTGCTGCTGAACAGAACAGAGCTGCTAGGATTGTGGTATCGGGACGGGCCTGATAAGCCCGTTGCCGTTTTGTGATTAGCTGTGGTTTGGTCATGAGTTGTAGCTCCTGTGTCTTTAGCTGACGAACTGTGCTTTTTGCTGGAATCTTCAGTAATCTCTAAGACTGTGCTCATAGTTTTATCATCTCCTGAAGATTTCTTGTCTTTATCCTTGGGCCCCAGGATTCCTTTTAGCCGTTGGGTTTGCTTCTTGAGGAATTCAAGCGTCTTTCCCTCACCTTTTCCCTCAGACCCGAGAGTATTGATAGATGTACTCGATCCCAGATATTTGTGCGCTCCCTCCTTAGACTCATGCGACAGAGTTGAAGAACTATGTGAACGGCTCTTTTTCATTTCACTCTTCTCTGCATCTGTTGCATCTGTTGTGAGAATTTCCTCGCCGCAGGAGATACGACGAGGATTATGTCCTTTGATCTTCAAAGGATCCCTCCTGAAGAGTTTAGGTGAAGGAAGGGGTTTTAGAGACTTAAATATGTCTTTCTTTTGATTATCTGGCACAGTTTCCTTTTTTTGTGAATGAGCTATCTCTGAAGGTTTTATGTAGGTTACAGAAGGCTTGGCTGAGACTACAGGGGGTTTCGTGGAACTAATTGAGGGCTTGTGTGTAACCTCTGCTAGTTTCGGTGAGCTATCTGACTTTTTTGGTTCAGGTTCTTCTGAGCTGATAAAAACAGCTGGAATTTTCTGAGACATAGTTTTGATGGGTTTATCAGAAAGCTCTGACTTTTTTTCAGCTGGCTCTGTGGCTGTTACCGATGACTCTGTCTCCATTTTTGAGGCTTTTCTCTTGGCAGCCAGGTCTTTGAAATACTGTAGCCGGCTGGCTGGATCATTCATGTTTAAAGTTGGTGTTTGTTGGGGTTTGAAAAACTCTGTTCTCAATTCAGTGCGCTCAACAGTTGGTGGAGGTTTTTCCTCTTCGTGAATTTTAATGTTTTCCTCTTTTTCTCGACTCTCCTCTATCAGTTGTATTTCCTTTTGCTTTTGTGGTCGCTCACTTTCCTCTTCTTTCTCCTCCTTTTCGTTCTCCTTGATTTCCTCAGGCTTCTTGCGCCATTCAAATGGCTCACGAGACGTTGTCCGCCTCTTCTCCAGGATCTGAGCCACAATCGAGGAGGTGCGGATTGTGTCTAACTCCTCGTCTTCCTCTGTAGCCGGTTTTAAACCGAGATTGCTACTGTGTATCTCTGCCTTTGAAGATGAGAATATAAGAGAGGAGCGGAGACGGGAGCTACGCTGAAGGAGTGGGTTAATGCGTGAGCGAAATGATTCATGTTTGGATAGGAAGCTATCTGGAGCCTCTTTCACCTCTGCATCCACGCCCATCTTGTGCACTGCTACACTTCTCTCCTGCTCTCTTTCAAGTAGCCGTGACTTGAAGTCACTGATGGTGGGAATCAGGTCTTTGGTTGTTGTGGTCGTAGCAAAGTCTTTAGTGGTGCTCTCGGGTAAAAGGGGCTTTCCAAAGCGTGGCCTAAGTATGTCTGGTCTGGGCTTGGGTGGAACAGTCGGCTGCTCCTTTATGCCAAAGCGAGGTGCTGAACTTTCAGCAGCAGTCTTCTGTGGAAATGGTGCGGGATCTTCAAATGCATCAGGTCCAATTGGCTGGGGAAGGCCATCTTCACTATTTTCCTCATAAGTGCTGAGATAGGAGTTGATTCTCCAAGATCTCAAGCCTTGTTTAACACTTGCATCTTGAGCATACTCCTGATCAGACTGTATAGGAAATAGTTTCTTCTCTGGAGGGTGGAGCTGCGTGGGGGAGGTCTGACAGGCATAGGACTGACCAATAGTAGGCCTCTTATGGAGGCCACTTCCTTCATACCTCCCAGCCACCGGTGGTCCATGATGCCCTTCAGAACCTCCCAGGTCCTCAGATGAAAAGTACTCTCGGCCATAGTTTGCAGGAGGGGGCTCCAGCTCTGTGCGTGAGCTTGAGTCTGAATACTGGTCAATGGCGAGATGTGAAGGACGTCCCCGAAGTCTGTCGTTCTGTCCATGGCCAGAACCTGGTCCAGGCCCTTCATTGTAGTAATGAGTGCCTTGGTTCTGCTCCCTGTAAAGAAATGCAATGATACTTTATCTGTTTTACTATACATTAAATAATTATGTACAAAGAAATGTACAGTAATGATACATATTCGTTAGGAATGAAAACGTAAATAACCTTTGGAAATCTGTCTCATCCAGATTGTTCATTACTCTGTGCTTCATGTATTGCCTGGAAGATGTGTAGTTTTCTTGCGTTCCCTCTGCATAGCTGTGCCTCTTGTAGGCACTGGTATTCATCTCCATCTGCCTGGACACTATAGACCTTCCCTGCTCCAGGAATGACTGCTGCATACGAAATTGTTGCTGAGAAAACTTCCCAATTGTAATTCCTGGACTAGGTTCAATGGTGTGACGAAATGGTTCATTCCTCCGGAAAAGAAGTGCCGAGTTACGATCCGAGTCTCCATAAGGGAAGGCAGGGGAAATAGGGGGAATGTCAGGTTGCCAGAGGAAACCTCGGGATGTCCGCAAAGATTGGCTTCGCTTCAAACCGAACTGACTACTTAAGTAACTGCTGGTGTCAGAGTTAGCAAGCGGCATGCTGGAAGGGTCAATAATTAGGCGTTCTGACTGGGCATAGAGAATGCGAAACTCCTCATCAAAGGTTGTAACAAGCTCTCCAAGGAAGAGATGGGCGATGCAGCGGTGGATCTTCTCATAGGACCACATGAAACTAAAAAAAAAAGAAAAAGAAAAGAGAATCATGCAAAAAAATAAGTTAATGTTGGAATGAGAGTTTCAAAAACAGTGTATAACCACACAAAGATCTACGTTACATATGTTAAAGCTTACAAAGGATTCTTTGGAGCCTCCCCCAAAATACAACTGTAATTGTCACAACACTGTCAAATGCTCCCATTCTGTACCTGTTTGGGCTCAACATTTTGCACGTTTTTCATGAAAATGTATAAGAGCCATTCCGTGGTGACTTCCGTGACAAAAGCTACTCAAATTTGACTTTTGTCTTAGTACTACTCACAAACACAAAATAAAGTCTCAAATGCTGTACAGTGATTTTGTAGTATTTCAAAGGCTCTATAGTTTAGCCAGAAATTTTTGAAGATCTGCTTCCACGTTCATGGAAAAAAATTAGTGGAGAAGAAAGTGACTTCTGTGACAGCTACAATGTTGAATATTATGACTGAATAAACACTTTCTAGAAGTAACAGCCTTCTAAGACAGATAAACCATTATGCCCCATATTTTTATATTTTATGCCCCATTGGAGTTTGAGAGATTCCTAAATTTGACAAGTCTCTATTAAATTGGTATATTCTCCCCTTAGAGGCCACGGGTAAAGCGTGGCTTCCATGACAAGTAGCTCCATTATCACATAACAACAGGTAAAACCTGTATTTCTCTTTTTTTTTAAATTAATTAATTAATTTTTTTATAAAATTCCAAACACAAATCATAAGGCATAAGACCAAGTCTACCATTACACATGATGTTGACATATTTTTACAAATAATATCAGCTGCAGATCTTCCAGCTCAGTATGAAACATAAATATCAGGTATTCATTGTCCACTGTTCCAGTCATGACTCAGTTAACATGGATATCTATTTGTCACGACTTAAAATGAATAGTTTTAATTAGGGGATAATTAATTAGTTTTAATTTACGGAGTGCGTCTTTCGTAAACTATAGGAATGGGATTGTAGTGACATATCCTTCCCATATTTCACATTTATTTACTTCAGATATACTTTGAATTAGCTGTAATTTTTGTCACTTCATGCAGTTTGAAAAAAATGACTTTGATGTGAATGGCTGATAAGAATTTAAATAAGAGTATTGGGCAGCGTCAAAGTGACACAGGATGTATGGACGTCCGAGCAAATATTTGCACTGAACTGGCTCACCTGTAGTTCCCACTGAGCACAGCCCGACAGTCAGCCAGTAAGAAACGGTCTTTGACTTGTCCCTTAAATGATTTTCCTGTCCTGGTGTAATAAGTTATTCCAGCCACAGTCCTGATGCGCATCATCTGTAAAAAGAAGAAGAAAGTTAAAAAAAATAAAATAAATAAAAGTGAAAATCAATCATGTTATGGTGGCACACACGCCTTGACAGAATTCCATGTATCATGACATAAATCACATTATAGCCTGCTGGTATTTATGTCATGACTTTATGTGCATGTTTATAAAGTCTTAAGAAAAAGTAATGCAATGGAAAAAGCAAACTCACAGGATTTAAGTCCAAGTTGACTTTGCAGTTGATGACCATAGAAATAAAGTGATGCACATTCTGCTCGTCCAGTAACATATAAACAGGAACATGGCGTGATGTTGCATCCAGCAGGTCAGCAAAAATGTCAACATCCGTGAACATATCCATCACCACAGCAATAACCTGGAAAAAACAAAGAGGGAATCGCTTTTTGTTAGTCTATTTTTAAAAATATTGTAGCCTTGGGGTAGTTTTAAAAATAAATACTATGCTTTGAATTAGCACTGTGATATAGCAAAATGAACAAGTGAATATTTATATAATTGATTCAAATTTTACAGTGCCGGCTGTCCAAAAAGTGTATAAGTAATTAAAGTAACACCATGTGATAGCATGCTCATTTCGACTGAAAGACGACTGTGCACATTATTTACATGTTTACAGTCACTTTGAGGAGGCTGCGGACAGCTTAGTGCTGCAACAAAAATACATGTGAAGATTACTGTCAAGTATTTCTATTAATCATTGTTGTTCTCCATATGTCAGAAAATAATAAAAACAAACCCAAAAATGTTTAAAAAAATGTCCAGTACAATTTCTCAGAGCCCCTGAAATGTATTCAAATTCATTGTTTTGTCCCAACGGCAATCATCCAAAAACAAAAATAAATAACTAAAAATAAAGCCGCTTTAGGATGATAAAACAGAGAAAAGACGCATTCCTCACATTTGAGAAGATGAAACCAAAGTGAAGCCTTGATACTTTTGGTGATTATTTCTTAAAAGGTCAGAGGATGCAAACCTACATTTTTAAAACAATCCATTTCATTCAGTTAATCAATGACCACAAAAGGAATAAGTTGAAGCCCAAGGCTTATTTTTGCCTGTCCTGTACAATCCACAAGGTAATTATTTTGACCAACTAATAACTCTGCTAATTGTTTGGGTTTATGGGGGATTATGATTATACCATTAATAAGAAGGATGAGAATACTATTTTTGTAAGGTGCATCTATATTATTTTAAATTAAATGCTGCTCCACAGATTTTATGGGGGGAAAAAAACAGATATTCAGATATTTAGCTGCTGTACAATGTTGTAAAGTTTGAGATCACACATGAAAAGTTTAATCTTCCACATTCAGCTACAGGTGGACAGTCGAAAAAAATACTGACAAGTCATAGCTGTACACTGTAGAATAACGATGTTCACCTTCTTAAGTAAAACCGTATATTCATACACCGTAACTATACTATAATAGAGTTGTCTCTACTAAATTTACATACTAACAGGCATCCAGACATAATGAGTGCTCCTTCTGGGAACCTTCCTCTCATGGGCTTATTAAAAAGGGCAACACATCCAGGGCCCGATTTACTGAGATCCCATATAACGAGTGCTAAATTGCGTGGGCATGCCAAACTTTTGCGCGTTGGGTCGGAGAACGTTTTGCGGGTGATTTACTAAGAATAATTGCGCACATGACAGCGGGTAGTAACATGACGCAGTGAATGAGGATTTTGTGTGTTCATGACCGTAAGCGCAAACTGAAATTCAATCAGCCACTTGCAGGTATGCGCCTTGTGCTCCGTTACACGCAAACTCTGCCACATAACTGAGCGTGTTCACATGCTGACGATTAAACAAAAAAACAAAACAAAAAAAAATTTGCTATTTCAGACATTTAATTATTATTCCATCGACGGTATTTAAGCAAACTGGTGAATAATTATTCTGCATTCTGCCGGTGGAACGCACAGAGAACTGTGCCCTAAAGATGCACGGATCAGCTGTGACGTCATCCGAACCCGCTGCTAAAAATAAATCATCCACCCGCACCAACGATTTTCTCTGATTTAGATATCCGCACCCGACCCCCACACGATCATCATTACAATTATTCTAATTCTCAAGGGGTTATTGACGCGCCAGTCACACCGAGATAAGGCGCTGACGCTGACGACAAGCCTCTCGCTGCAGCGAGACATACGGTGCTGCCAGGTACAGTACACAATTGCACCAGCCGCCGACATACGCACCTCTGTGGCCCCCCCTGTGGCACCTCTGTGGCACGCATCTTTAAACCCAGTCACCGAATTTTACTCACACTAGGCCCAGGTGCCTTGGACCGTGCCTGAGTACGACTTCTCCCCCCTCCCCACTCCCCCGCTGGCCTACCCTCACTGCACTCCACGTTCGGGCCGAAGTGACTTGTGTTTTGAGAAAAAGCACTCTCCCACACACCACAAAAATGAAGCATGTCATCGAAAGATTACTGAGATCAGGTTTTATGAAAGGAGGTGGAGTAATGTAATATTTATGGTCACAGAATAGCACGGGATAAGAAAGCTTGATATAAATGGCTGAGTGGACGTCACTCCTCAAAAAATAAAAATAAAAAATACAATAAATTACCAGGCTTCTATGCCTTTTTCTTTGTTTCTTTGTTCTCAGCTCGGGGAAAAAAATAGATTAGTCTCTACAGGCATTTTCTCTCATGTAGCTTCAAGTTTTCTGTCCGTTTCTTTTTTATTTGGCTGTATGCACTCTGCGCACCAGCTCAAACTCCTCGTGCACATAGCAGAGCATGTGCTCTGACTACCTCTCATTGCAGACACAAAACAAACGTTTCACATCACGCTGACACGGGCCGTTATTTGTTCTCTGCACGCAGTGTGCATGTTGTGTGTAACAAAGCAGGCGATCCAAAGGCGCACAGTGTGTCTCCCTAATGCATCTTTACACGCCTCCATGCTTGAGATAAATGGCAGAAAACTCCTTTTCCACAGCACATGCTCACACAGGATTAATATAACCTGAGGTAATTTCTATGGATCGTTTTTACAAAGAATGTAGTTAATGTTTTACTCGTTAATGATTTATTTCATCCACCCGCGACCCACCTGCAATTAATCAGTTCTTTTTTTTTTTTAACGTACTTTCACGTGAGAGTGACGTTAAAGTACAGCAATGATCAGGAGTCGCACTAAAATGTACTTTGTGCTCAGCGCAGAAAAGCGCAGAACTACGGTCAGCCTGTTACGCATGGACGCGTTTGTTCTTAATGAAAACAAGCACAATGTAAACCGTTAACTCTTTAAATATGCCCGACGTTTACAATGAATGATTTTTTTTAAAAAATTCTGTCTATAAAGAGGCGGCGGCGTCTCGGCTGCTGAAACAGCAGTCTGTCAAGCGCAGTCAGTCAACGCTCAGGTTTCAAACACGCAATATACAGACACAATCAGAACCCGCTAAATTTCCCTTTGGTCTTGATCAATTTCATTGCGTGTGCAAACCTCACCTATTTGCATGTTCACATCCCATAATTTTGCGCATTCGGGTGGACACGCCCCAAATTGCATACGTGTTAAATGGACAGTAGACGCTATTTTGAGCATTTGAAAGACGCAACATTAGTAAATCGGTATGCACATGTTTTTACACACAAACCTCTAGTAAATCTGGCCCATAGTATTAAATCTTTTTTTTTGTTTTGTTTTGTTTGTAAATATACAGACAGAAATGGAATACAGAGAATGACGTTACCTATACAACAAACAGGTTCAACTACTCATGTTGTTCAGCATCTAGGCTCATTTTGCCCAAAGCCAGCCAGCCAGATGTTTTAACTGAAAGGGCGTGGTGACAGTGGCAGACTGAGGTGGTCACTGGCAGCTTTTTGGGTTGTTTTTGAAGAGCCGAGGCTTGATCACATCAGAGCTGGAGATGTTGTGTTACAATATCACGCCGCCCTCCGATCAGCTATGTCACGTTTTCAGCACGCGCCCAGAAACAAAAGGACACATTTTGTGTCATTGCACATTTATCAATGTGCAATTGATCAACCAGGTGCCATTTTTTGTTGAGAGTGCACGATGACAGCGAAGCGCATCTGCACCGTTGCACACATCTCCCCGTTTCCCATCGCTCCCTTTT